>JAFBJT010108492.1:51243-62822 GCA_016785325.1 Chascanopsetta lugubris
TTAATAATAATCAAAAATAATGATTGACATGTTTTAATGGGTGTTACCATCACTGTTTTTAAATACTCTCTTCGCAGTGTGACTTCCTGATTGTGTTTTTAAGGGACCAGTTTATTTTTTTATTTTTTCAAGCATGTGAAATGTTTGTTTACTCATGCTAACTCTGCAAACCAGTCGGCCTGGAAAAGCAAGCCCCAATGCCACAGTAGAATTTTGAAATCACAGTGCTGAGTCAGCAGCCCCCCCCCCCCCCCCACCCCCCCCCCCCCCCACCACCACCACCACCATCTGTTTCCACAGAGAGGTGTCCGTTTTCCAGTTTTTCTGATTTCTATTGTTTCGAATTGACCTTTGACGCGGTCGAGCTCTGTGCTGAAGTAACTGCACCATAATTCCAACCGAGGTCTATTTTGAAAAGCCGCCGTCTCTCCTCCTGCCTCATGTTACGCAAAAACACTTTATGGTTGAACTTGTTGTGGAGCGGAGCCGCATCAAAAGCCTCGTCCTCGCTGAGATATGAAGCCAAACTAGTTTGCAGCAGAAGGAGCTGTGCATGCAGCCTCTGGATGCCTCGGCATGGGGTCACCTCCCCGAAGCTGCTGCTGCTGCTGCTGCTGCTGCTGCTGCTCCAGTCCCTGCTTTATTAGCATGAGGTGTAATGATGGAGGGGGGAGTTCTTCCTCTCCTCCCTTGTCTTCAAACATCTTTATAGAGTGAATCAGAGCCACTGATCTTCTCCTGGCCTGAGACACAGTCACAGCATCTGGTTTTCATTAGAGCTTTGAATGTTACTTTGCCTGGTGGTTCTGTGTCTGCTGGACTCTTTGGAGTTTATGAGCAGGGTAAACAACCTCGGGTCACACACATACACACACACACACACACACACACACACACACACACTGTGTTGCAAAACGTGGGGTTTTCAGGGTATAAACTTAACTGAGTGTGTGTTTCCGTGACACAGCAGGGGAGTTTTTTTTGTCAGAGGCTGGAATGAAGAGAGGGAGAGAGAGAGAGAGAGAGAGAGAGAGAGTCAGAGGTGAGGAGAGAAAAGGGCACAGTCGGCGACATAAAGAGAGAACAAATAAAGTGTCTTAACATGTGAAGAGTAGTAGAAGAGGGACAGAGAGGAGTTCAAATTCAACGCAATGGCAAAGAGAAAGTATGAGAGTGTGATGGAATGAATCGCGGTGCAGCTGCATCTAATGCCAGTCAGATGTTTATTCTCTGATGTGCACACACACACACACACACACACACACACACACAGACCGTGGGTGTAGGCAGGTATGTTGTTGTTGTTGGTGGCGGTGATGGATCGGTTCACATGTAGTATGCAGTGCACATACTACATAAGTATGTAGTATGTGCACTGCAGTTCCACTCAGTGCTTCACATGATCAACTTAGTGCAAATAGAAGTGCAGAGGGCTGAGGTTCGGGCAGGGGTGTCGGACATGGGGCCCGCGGGCCCAAAGCGGCCCGCCAGGCGCTTCGGTCCGGCCCACGTTTTTTAAAGATAAGACATTTCAGCGTGTTCATCATGTGATACAAAGAGATGAGAATAGATTTGGGGCTTTTTTTTTTTTTGGTCTGCAGCATCCCACCTCACCCCTTGGTGTCACTAAGTCCTACCCTCGGTACCTTTTAAGGCAGAGTCGCTCCCGCTGACTCTTCCTCCAGCAGATGCAGAGTTGCTGCTGAGTGTGCGTGAGCCAACGCGAGGTTCAACATGTGTTGACACACGTCTGGAGGCGGTTGCAGAAAAAGAGAAGTCTATTGTGTGCTTGTGTTTAGTTTATTCTAGTTTGCTAAGTTTGCAATTTTACAGATTGCTCATTCACATGCAACATGCCACTCCACCTCTAGATGTCACTAAGTGCCACCCTCTGTATCCTGACATTAACCCCCCCCGCCCCCCCTCGTTGCAATGGATAGCAGCTATTTATGACAGATGTCTATTTGTGTGTGTGTGTGTGTGTGTGTGTGTTGCAGTGTGTGATGGCAGAGCTCCCATCTGGACTGTTGGAGGCCTGTGTGGTGGTTGGGGCCTCCAGTGATAAGCTCCGAGATGTGTATCAGGTCTGTGTACAAGTACATAAACATGGAGTATAATCACACACACACACACACACACACACACACACACACACACACACACACACACACGCACACACACACACACACACACACTATAGACGTATTCCATCTACAAATGTTATTGCAGCTCCATCAACAAAATAGACCCAGTGAACTCCCCCTACTGGACGCCGAGGTACTGCAGGTCCATGCCCCACCGTTCATTTCCAAGGAGACCAACTCCAACCAGTCGATTGGTCCAGCCTTCAGCCGTGTCCAGAGGAGGAGGAGCTTCATCAAGAAAGTACGTTCATCGCCGTCAGCTCACGTGCGGAGGTCAGTCGTCCGGTGAGATTCTAAATGCGTTTTATTTCTTCCTCTGCAGAAGAGACGGGATAGGACTTCGGAGACGTTAACCAATGGAGATCCGGCCAATCAGGCGGAGGCATCATCAACACCTGAGGACATCAGTGTTCCAAAGGATCTGGACCTCATTGCCTTACCACAGCTGTGTTTCCCTGGTACTTTTTTATACGTCAATACACTGCTATATTCATTGTAGATTGAAGCCCCTCCCTCTCAAAAAGATCCCTGCCCTGATTGGCCAGCCGACCCACTTCCCTTCCTTTCACAGGTGGTCTTCAGTTAGCCAATGAGCAGAGGGACGACAGTTATCACTTCCTGGTTTTCACCGACTTGTTTGGGAACCGAACCCATGGGGTTGTTGTGCAGTACTACAGGGCCGTGCAGGTACGTGTACACTATACACTATGATGGAGAACTTAAAGGTGCCGTGTGTAAGAGTTAGGGACCTCCGGTGGTGGAGTTTGGTGTTGCAGCTGCATTTGAGAGAACGTGTGGCTCCCCTCTGTTCTGCTCATCAAACATCAAGCTCATTTGATTTCATGTGTCTGCATTCACATTTTCTCTTGAATCTTAAACACTGGACCTTAAAAAGAAAAAAAGAAAAAACAAAACTCCGCAGAATTGAGGGAATGCAGACCGTTGTTGTCATTCCTCTGTCAGGAAGGCGGAGTCCAGAACGGCCACAGGTGGAATTCATCCAAGACCCGTCTCTTCGCTCCGTTCGCAGTTTGCATCATCTCCAAGTTTCCCTACTACAACGCCCTGAGAGACTGCTTGTCGTGGTAACCGCCACTGGTCACATCAGCGAACCCCGAGCTGTGTCCAATGCGCCGCGCTAACCCTGTGACCTCCTCCCTGTCAGCCTCCTGGTCCAGCTGCGTCCCGTGAGACAAGCCGACATCGAGGAGACCATCAAGGAGTTCTCCGCTAAACTGTCCCTGGTGCCTTTACCTCCTCCTGGACAACTGCATGTGGTAAAGAATTGCACTTTTTTTTTGCTTGAAATTCACATGAAAGCGTGTGTTTTTATGGATGTGTGTGTGTGTGTGTGTGTGTGTGTGTGTGTGTGTCAGTCCTTCAGCCTCCGTCCCCTGCAGGTGGTTCTTCCATCCAGGGAGGACAGTGACAGTCCAGTCATCGACATCGACCTGCACCTCCCTTTCCTCTGCTTCTCGCACGCCACGCTCCTCCAGGTAATTGCGAAGACATGGCTGCACCGCTCTTTGCTGCCACAGGGGTCGCTCTAAATGTTGCTCCGCCCCCCCCCCCCCCCCCCCCCCAAATGCGCCAGGCCATTTTTGGCATGACCCCCAGGTGCTCTCCTGCCTCCTCCAAGAACAGCATCTGGTCCTCTTCTCGTCCGACTGGGCTCGACTCACTCTGGTGGCCGAGAGTCTCCTGTCGTACCTGCAGGTCGGCCTCGCCTCGTCTCGTTTATTCTCCGCCGCTCTCGAAGTTACTGAAACTGTCCTTTCCTCTCCCCCCCCTCCTCGCCCTCAGCCCCTGTGCTGGCAGCAGCCCTACGTTCCTGTGTTGGCCAGAGGAATGTTGGACTTCCTCATGGCGCCCACTGCCTTCCTGATGGGCTGTCACATCAGTCACTTTGAGGAGGTCGCTGCCGTGAGTAAACCGCTGTCACGGGTTCATGTCTCATCCCTCCCTTTGGGTCAAGTGGTGTTTGTGAAATCTGGCTCCTTTAGCGTTTTCCATCCAAGAGAGTGAGTGGTGGATGTTCAAACTGTAACACTAAACCCAGTTTGTCGATGAAACCAGCGATGTATTGTTGCCCCATTTATTTATACATGATGCAAGTTCTGTGTATTTGTACATATATATGTATGTATGCTGTGTGTGCGCTCATGACTCTGTATGCTGTGTGTGTGTGTGTGTGCGCGGATTGATCCGCTGTATGACACCCTAACTCTGAAGACTGTTTATCATTTAAATTATTTCAATGTTTAAATACTCTTCCCCCGTATAATGTTCACTATGAAACAATAGTTTAATAGTTTATTCTAGTCTTATTTATCTTTATACAGTGGTCTCACACAGACCTGCTTCACTTACTGTCTATAACAGTCGCCGCTTGTTAGTGGCACACAGTGTCCACTGTGTGGACATTACTTGCGTCCATTGTACAGTGTTTGTGTGTGTGTGTGTCTGTGTGTGTGTGTGTGTGTAACAAGGGTGTGTAACGTGTGTATTTATCTGACCGTACAGGAGACGGAGGATCTCATCCTGGTCAACATCGACGATGGCATCATCCAGTCGTCATGGTCCGAGAGCATCGACCTTCCAGCCATCCCTCTGTTTGCAGCCGAGAGCTTTATGTCACGGTAACACACACGCACACACACACACACACACACACACACACACACATGCAGCCTAACCAAACTAACCTAATTCCTCTGCTTGCATCGAAGCTGTGTCAGAAGTGGACCTTCAATTAAATCTACTCCTCACGTACTCGCTAAATCAATTATGTCCATACTGAACATGAGTAATCTCATATAGAGCTCAGGTACAGTCATGTAAGGCCTCACTTCATCATACAGTTCTGACACAGACAGCACTTGAAGTTGTTTTAGGACACGCTCAAGAACATAACATTCTATAACTGGGTAGTTAAGGTCATAGTCCACAGTTTCATTCTCACACGGGCTGCAGTTTATTCATTTACCACCATTCAAAACAATTGAAATCCTCCATAGGACACAGCATAAGTTGTTTTAGATCACATTAAAGGTGCAGTGTGTACGATTTGGTGACACCTAGAGGTGAGGTTGCATGTTGTATCCATCACCTCACCCTCACCCTTCTGATGGTTAAAACTCAAAAAGATGTTTAGTACGTCCACTTTTACTACTGTAAAACATGGCGGCCTCCATAGAGAGGACCCGCTCCTCGTGTAAATATACGTTAATGAGCTCATTTTAGGGAAACAGAAAAAAAAAAAACATTATAAATTCATGAAAATGTCAGTATGTCATTGTTTCGTCATATTTTCCGAAGTGACAAAATGGCCAACCTCTGACGCTCTGCACCTTTAAACGCCATTCATGTCGTGTGCGCTTCCAGGGCCGAGTGTCTCCAGCTCCACTACGACCTGGAGCTGTGTCACCTTGGCGTGGGCACCGACGCCAACGCCCTGCGGTGCCAGCGCCGAGACTGGCAGAGGCGCCTGAACACGCAGATCCAGAACATCGGCCTGGAGCTGGTGGTCAACATCTTCAGGTATGAGCTCCGCTGTGAGGGGAGCCACTGGGTTCCAGGAGTCCGGATGAAATATTATAACCCATGTCTGTCTGCCTGCCTGTCTGCCTGTCTGTCTGTCTGTCTGTCTGTCCGTCTGTCCGTCTTTCAGGGGCGTGCAGGACTTTTTGAACCACGAACACCGAGTTTTCAACAGCGAGGAGTTTCTGAGGACCAGGGAACCAGCTGACCAGGGCTTTTACAAGAAGGTCAACACAGAGTGCGACACAGGAAGTGACACACACAAGCTAGCGAGCTAACTGAGCGGTGCGCCTCTCCTTTTGTTGTGGTCGGCAGGTGTTGGACACGCACATCTTCCACTCGTTCCTGCGCGACAGACTGAACAGGAAGCGGGACACTTTCAGCCGCATGGAGCAGAACATGCGCAACAATGGACACAGGTAACATGGCGGTGTTCTGTCGTCGGTGAGAGCGCGACAAAGGTACACGTTGTAGAGGACGGTGCACATGTGTTAGGGTGAGTTCCATGAATGTGAATGAGCTCCCAGGTTTTATTGTATTTGTGCGAGGATTTATGATTGGTCTCTCGTCAATTCCGAATATCTGCGATAATTGAACGCAGGTTTATGGTTTGTTTGAAGAGCCGTAAAAGAGCCACCTGACGTCAAATAAAGTGCTCATAAATTATTTGGGCATTTAAAGGTGCAGTGTGTAAGAAGGTCCATCTGTTTTTCTCTCTTCCATCTGTAGAAATGGAATCACAAAACAGTTTCATAGACATGTTGACAAATGTATAATCACCCCAATGTATGACTTGCTTTTTTCGTCACCTTAAAAATGAGCCCTTCTAGTGTATATTTACACCAGGAGTGGGTCCACCCTACGGGGGCCGCCATTTTTTTAGTTTTTTTTAGTTTTTTTTTTACATTAGCCCAGATTGGACGTACTTTGACACCTTTTGAGCTTTAATGACAACCGAGGGCCACCATAGTGGCACTGTGACCGTGTGCGGCGATCGTCACGGCGGCCATCCCTGTGTTTCCAGGAACCGCGCGGTGACGGAGACGTCGCGTCGTCCCCCCATGTCCGAACTGTCCCGGTCGGGCTACAGCAGCTACGCCAGCCCCAGCGACAGACTCAGCAAGAGGCTGGGGGCCAGTCTGCCCAACCTGGAGCATCCCGCCGGCGACGCCCTCAGCGCCGCCATCAGCCTCAGCCGGCCGGCCTCGCTCAGGAAGATGACCCCTGATGCGGGTCAGTGCTAATGAAGGGAATGAGGACAGATAAGAGAGAGAGTGAGGACAGATAAGAGAGAGGGGGGGGGGGAGGGGGGGGGCGGTGGGCGGCTAGAGAGTTTGTTTTCTAATTTGATGTCCTTTCCTCCCAGGGCTGAAGTTGGTCCCGAAGGCGTTGAAAGTTTTCCGTCTCCCGGAGTTCCCGCCGCCTCTGGCCTACCATTACGTACAGAACTATTACTCCGACATGGTGGCTTCCCTGGGGAAGGCGATTGTCGCGACACCGCGTGACGAGTCGGCCCTTCTGGCCAGGTAGAGAGATGCAAAAAGATGACGCGCATAAATGATGAGGGTTCTGCGTTTCTAAACCGAAGTGTCTCTAGGTACCACTACCTGCGCGGCTTGGTGAACACCGTGTCCAACAGGCGTCTGGACGCTCTGGAGGATTTCCAGGGCCTCTACAAGACCGACTCGGAGATCTTCCCCTCGCAGATGGTGAAGTCGTTGGTGGACTCGCTGCAGGAGGGCGAGCGGCAGCAGGTCCGTTTCTCTCGCTTTTACTTCATGACGTCACAGATGAGCTGTGCATTTGGTCGCGCGACTTTGTTTGTTTGCGTGAAAAAAGTGGACACTTGCATCTTGATTTCTGGAACATGTTATGCGCATCGTCATCAATTCGATGTTGTCATCTAATCAAAACCAAGAGACCTTTGTTTGAATGGCTGTTATAAAGGTTCAGTGTGAAGGACTCGGTGACATCTAAAGCTCAAGGGGCCTATGATGAGACTTTTTTAATTTTCAATATGGCCGTAAAACAGAAAATGTCTTTGTTCAGGTGATAATACACACAAAAGAAATAATAATCATTTAAGCAAATAAATAAATGGATAATATTCTAATATAAAATATAGATATACTATAATAAGTAAATACAAACGTATATAACATATCTATATATAGATATATGAATTCCACATATTCCAATAGAAAGAGACATAATGTCACCTTGACTAATCTGTCTAATTGAACTCATCTCTAAACTTAATTGATCTCAGGTTGATTATATAAAGAAAGAATGACTATTCTAACGATATATAATGATCATCATTGTTAGTCTCGGTAACAGCCGTTGACACGTGTCCCCAGGCCGACAGACGTCCGGAGCTGAAGCGCCTCATCAGCCGGGTGAAGAGGGACCAGGAGCGCGAACAGGCTCGCCACGGCAACGGCAGCGAGGAGGGCGCCATCAAGCGCTTCAAGCTGCCGAAAAAATACATGCAGCAGGAGGAGTTTGTGAAGTGTGTGCAGGAGTCGGGGATCGTTAAAGACCAGGGGACCATACACAGACTGTTCGACGCTCTGACCGTCGGTGAGTGGGAGACCTGTACCTGCACCGTGGAATTATGGAACACGGGTCGCTTTGTAGAGCTGGAGCCCATGTGTACACACACACACACACACACACACACACACACACACACACACACACCAAGCCCTCCTCCTTCTTTTTCCCATGCAAACATTTATTCCTCAGGTTAATCATTACCTCACCGCTTCCTGAAGAAAGGGTGTTTTTGCAGGAAGGCTCTCTGGAGGTGGAGGTGATTTAAAGGCACTTCAAATGCTAATCGGCCATTTTGAGTCAATACCTAGTTTACCTTTCCACCATTTGACCTTATTTACATTATTTTTTTTTTAAACACAGTCCTTTTTTACAATTGCAAGTCACTGTGACCTGATGATGACCTGAAAAATATTTCTAACAGGATTCAGGGAGCTATTTGTTTTCATTTAAGATAAGGGGGTTATTTCTCAGGGGGAAGGAAAGTTGCTGAGCCGGTGCTGAAATATTTATATTTTTTCCCAGAATCTCTTGAGTCTTGTTGGACTGAGCTTATCATGTCCTCCATGTTGGCTCGGTTTCCTCTGCTGGCCTGCTGCAGGGAGACAGATACGCACAGTAGTGGTAGTTCAGTTCCTGTGGAATAGTCCCGCGTGTCTGTGCCTGCCGTGTCAACGTTGGCGTTATTTATTTATCTACACATTCATTGACTGACTCTGTGTCAAGGATCTTCTTGCGCAGACCGTTAAACCCTGTGATGACGATTGCGACGTGCACATTTGGGCCGCGCGACAACAAAATGATCGATCGCATTTCCGTGTCATCTCCTCTTAATGCACTTCTGGGTGCACAGAGTGGGATTGAGTGACATCTGTGGGTAAAGTCGCACGTTGTCTGCAGCCATGTATCATCAAACCGTAAAAACATCAGCACGATCATTTTATACGACATCGGTTTCGTTTCTGGGCTGTTATAAAAAGATAGTGGTAATATAGCGGCCGCTCTTGTTGAGCGAGGCCGTCCGTATGGTTTCATTCGTCAACCGATTGGATTCCAGTGGTCAAAGGTTAAGTCAACGGAGCAGCGCCCCGTATGTTCCGTAAGTGGAGACTAAATGAGTTGGGCGCCCTGCGAACGTGGGCCCGACGCGTGTGTCTCTGTGCCGTTTGTGCGAACCGTGACGGGCGGCCAGCGTCAGCTGTGATTGGCTGACACTGGCCGCCCCCAAAAGAATGAGAACTGTGACTAACGACCACGACTACGAATCAAGCATATTGTGACTTTACTGCTGCACAGTGGTCACGAACGGAGGCCTGGGTCCGTGTGTGTGGACCACTGGTTTTGTGTGCGTACATGGAGGAGGGAGGGAGGGAGGGAGGGTGGTGGTGGTGGGGGGGGGGGGGGGGTTACTTTGCACTGTAAGGCGTCATTGTTGTTATACAGTAGGGATGTCAACCCCCCCCGTCCCCCCAACCACACATACTACAGGCATGCAGGCAGATCTGACCACATGGAATGAGATAAAGTTGGCTCTGTCAGCGTGTGTGTGTGTGTGTGTGTGTGTGTGTGTGTCAACCATATCTTGAAAACGATTCAATTAAATGTGTAATTATAAGCTTGCCTGTTTTTTCTGTTGCAAAGAAAAACAACGCATCCACAGATGATCCTCTTCGTGTAACTCTTACACGTACTGCACCTTTAATCATGGTCAATTGTGTGTGTGTGTGTGTGTGTGTGTGTGTGTATGTGTGTGTGTGTTTGCTCCAGGTCACCAGAAGCAGGTCGGCCCAGAGTTGTTCAGAGTCTTTTACACCATCTGGAAGGAGACAGAGGCTGAAGCTCAGGAGGTCTGTGTGGTAACGTTCGCTCATTTTAAGGTCAAAGGTCATCGCCGCGGCAACCTTCGGCACCACGATGAAATGATTTGACCTTTGCCGACTCGGCAGAAACGGCAGTGGCCACAATGCCGACCGATGCTGCCTGTGATTCCCAGGTGTGTTTGCCCGCGTCGGTGTCGGAGCACATCGAACCCAGCGAGTGCGTCTTCAAGCTCTCGTCCTCGGTCAAGACGAGCCGCGGCGTGGGCAAGATCGCCATGACTCAGCGCCGCCTCTTCCTGCTGACTGACGGGCGGCCGGGATACGTGGAGGTGGCACAGTACCGAGATCTGGAGGTGAGATCGGGCTCGTCTGGTTTAATCGTTGTATTTGACCAATCGGATTGACCTTCCTCGTATCAAGGACTTAAAAAAAATAAATAAATTTAAAAAAAGCTTAATTAGCTCATCCCTGATCTCTGTCCGCAGGAGGTGAAGGTGTCCTCCGCTCCTTTCCTGCTCCTGCGCATCCCCAGCCTGAAGCTGCGCGTGCGGGGCAGGAAGGAGGCGTTCGAGGCCAATCTGAAAACCGAGACCGAGCTCTGGAACGTGATGGTCAAGGAGATGTGGGCGGGGCGCAACATGGCCGACCAGCACAAGGTGAAGCTGCGGCCTAAGTGTGTGTGTGACAGTGTGTATGTCTTTTGCCGTGAGTGGAAAAATTGAATGAAGTGGGATGATGGCATGTGTGGATTTCAGTTAGTGTGTGTGTGTGTGTGTGAACTTCAGTGACCCCTGTGGGTGTGGTTGAAATTCCATGAGGCGCACATTAACATGAGAACACACTCCAGCATGAAAACACACTCCACAAAAGAGAGAGGGTTTCCTCTGTGAAACCACATGATGTCAAAGAGCAATCATCTGCGTCTCTCACTTCTCCTCTTTATCTCATCTCTCTCATTTACATAATCTCATTTCCCCTCATACACAGTATAGTCCAGTATATAACAGTTAGATCCATGTCTACGCAGCTTCGTGGACGGTTCACATGGTTTGACATGGATAGATGTCAAATGTTTACGAGAAGACACATATGGTTTTGTGCCTGATCACAATGTAATATAAGGATTCGAATAAGCGCCGAGTCAGCTTTTTTTTGTTTGTTTTTTAAACAGAAACAGCCGAAGGGAAATCCAAAAATGTAAATGAAATAAAACAATGTGAACTTAATCAAGATAACACACAACTGTCGGGTTACTGTGTGTGTGTGTGTGTGTCTACCCTCCTGCAGGACCCTCAGTACATGCAGCAGGCTCTGACCAATGCCTTGCTCATGGACGCGGTGGTGGGCAGCCTGCAGAGCAGCAAGGCCATTTACGCTGCTTCCAAACTGGCTCACTTTGACCGCATCAAGACGGAAGGTAAAGGAAAACTCACTGAGTCAATCATCTGTGTGATGTCATCTCATAGTTCAACTTCATTGTTGCAGTCATCTGGTGTTGTCTATAGTCACTTTAATACAT
>JAFBJT010108493.1:9483-33249 GCA_016785325.1 Chascanopsetta lugubris
TTTCCCCCCCCCCCCCCCCCGAAACCCCACTATATCCTGATTACCTGACCGCTAGGTGTCCGCCGATGGGTGGAAAGTAATATGTGAGTCCCGCCTATGGAGTTGCATCCTCAACTGGTAAACATGGAAGTTCCCACTAGTACACCCACGTCCCCCACAAGCCACAAACAAACAAAGGACAGAGACTAGTGGAACTTTGATATGAACGACGTCTTCAGAAACACACCCGGACATGTTGGAGACATCATTTGATCTG
Organism: Chascanopsetta lugubris; assembly: GCA_016785325.1. Classification (NCBI taxonomy): domain Eukaryota; kingdom Metazoa; phylum Chordata; class Actinopteri; order Pleuronectiformes; family Bothidae; genus Chascanopsetta; species Chascanopsetta lugubris. The sequence continues at coordinate 9,740 of JAFBJT010108493.1, forward strand.
AAATCATCCCTCAGACTCGAGACATTTACAGCCACAGATTACAACAGAAAGTCTCACAGATAAATGTAACAATTATCTTGCATAGTGGTGGATTTTGTATTTTCTTTATCACAGAGCGCAGAGTGAATTAATATCCATCCAACGTTTTAATAGGTGGAGAAAATGCATTAAAAATTGGAAATATCACAGGAAATACTGCTGTTGTCAAACAACTATGGATTATAGTATCTAGTTTCACCACTAGGTTTTCTCAAGCTTAAAGTTGCAATATGTAAGATTTGGTGACATCTAGTGTTTAAGTTGCATCTTGTATCATCACATGCAGGAGAGTCTATGTGGTAGACTTCAGTTTTCATTGAAATTCAATAGATGTTTAGGATGTCCACTCTGGGCTACGGTAAACATGGCGGCCCCCATAGAGATGACACACTCCTCATGTAAATATACTATTAATGGACTTGTTTCAGGTTAATGGAAAAAAAGAAACATGTGGGTGATTATACATTCATGAAGATGTCAGTATGTAACTGTTTGGATAGATTTTTAGAGGTGACAAAATTGACCGAAATCTTACACGCTGCACCTTTAGGTATATCTAAGACAACAGCTGTACTAGAATGCGGTCATGTTGCTTAGTACAAGTTACATTACAAGTACATTTTTTAATGTAAAAGTAAGTTACCATCAGCACAGATATACATACCTGTTGCATCCTTATTAACAAAAATCATATTCGGTACCAACCACATCAAGATAAATGGCTGACAATACCAGCCCAGAACACAAGTGCTGAAATTATTACAGAGCAAGCACAAACTACTATCTACACACTTAGAATAACAACAACCTGCTGTGGATTGCTGATGGGCCTTTGAAATAGAGTTTTCACTTACATATTAATAAAAATATGATACATGAATTTATTATGTATACTCATACTTCTTAGTATATGTATTAATACCCTCTTTCAATACCTTATTTGCATTGTCTCTATATAGATTTCAGAGTACAGTATGAACTACTTTCACAAACCCTTGGATTGCGTCCAGGTAAACACTTGCAATAAATGGAGCACAGTTGTAAATGTTAGTGCACAAGCATTTACCACAATAAAACACACCAGCGAAGTAACAAAAGTTAGAAGAAACAGTCATTATAAATCAACAACAAACAAATATTGATGAATTGGCATCCACTTTCTGAGATGCTTTGTATTATGTTTAAGTGCAGACAAGTCATACAATCATTTTCTGTCATCGCCTCGTCTCTCGCCCATTTCAAGTGTCATGGAGCCCAAAGTTTTTTCAGCTGACATGTCAGAGTCGTCATCTCGCTGTCGGGCCAGGACCATCACATGACTTCCTACTGATGAGTGCCTTGCGATGACTTCCTGAGATGACGGGTCTGCTGGGACAGAGATTTTTCTCAGTTAATCAAATACAGCCCTCTGAGGTCATTCATAGTCTACTAATTATTTGTAAATACAATGTGTATCTTTGTATCACAGAACACTATAAATCTTGCATGTCTGCTCTTAATGGTGAAGATTTTTAATGTATTTCTCCTCGGATATGAATAATAAAAGATCTGTAACCGTGTTATGAGTGATATCCCTACATTACAACAGTGGTTGTGCCCCTAAAAGTAAGGAAAAGCATAATAGGTTCCCTCTAAGGTGAATTTGATTCCATTTCTATTGACAAAAATTGAATTTAAAATGATTGTACTAATGCACTAATGTATGATTGCTTATATTTACAAAAGATTTTCATTCCTCTTGAATAAACCGTTTATTCTGACATCAGGAGTGGGTCCTCTCTATGGAGGCAGTCATCTGATACCACCACAGGCCCGAGACAAACTAAACACCCTTTGAGTTTTAACGAGAACTGACGGTTTCCGTACATTTGGCTACATCACGAAATCATACACTATTTTAAACCCCTCTCCCAGTGACTGTAAAGCTTTGGTATCTTAGTCTACTCTTTAGTTTCAATTACGTTTCACATGGGAGTCAAAATGTAAAATGAAATATGATACCACTACTGTCTCCAATACATTTGATTAAACACCAGGAATTAGGATGAGCTGTGATAGGAGAGATGACACCTACTGTGACATTCTTGGGAATCCCGATAATTGCAGTTGGTCCGCAGCCAGTGCAAGACAAAATCAAAGCCATCGACAGAGGCCACCTGTCTCTTTTGTGCGGCAATTTTGAAGACAGTGCTTCTTTCTTCACTCTTTGATACAAGTACAGCCAATGTAAAGAGCGAGGGGTGAGCTCTGGAAGTATTTTAAGTGATGATGGTCCTCCAGTCAACTCAGCTCCCTGTTAATTATGATGCCGACAAGGAGAATGATGTCAATTTGGCTCTTTCAGTGTGGCGGGTTGGCACCAAAGCCCAGTCAGTTTACTTCATGAACTCAGTTACTGAGCATGTTTAGAGGTTGGCTTCAGAATTCTACCCAGTCCTCTGTTGGTCAGAAGTATAACCTGGAAGGTTGATGTTACCTGTGGGAGACCAAGATGCTTATATCCCACTGCACGTAATCACAAATCATGAAGGAAACATATGGAAATCAACTGGGTACCCTTTCAGATGTTGGCAATTTAAGTAAATTCACCAGAGACCGCTCTACTTGCATCATACCTGAGTTAGACTTTGTATCGCCATCCATCAGGCAGATGCTCCTCAAATGTCCCAGGTGTTGTGTGTAGATGTTCCCGCAAAGTGGTTTGATGGCCCCACAACAACGTGTTTGTAGTCCCTAGTCTGCTTGACAACACTGTGACAGATGGCATTGCATGTAACCTTGTGTGAGGTAATGAAACAGATTGGCGTTCATTGCATTGGCATTGCTCATTTTCACCATGTGCCTAGCAATAAATTCTGACCGCGACTGAGGACTTAAGAAGGTGATGGTCTTTCCAGGAAACTGGAGACAGATAGAGCAAGCTTAAAGGTGCAGTGTGTACGATTTCGGTCATCACTGTAGAATTGCTGCTTATGAATGCTACTGGTGTCATCAGGTGGATTATTGGTGTCTGAACCCCACTAGAGTCAAACTAGAAACCAGGGCTTGGATACAGGGTTATTTCTGTGGTTGAATTTGGGCAAGAAAAGCACTTAGTTACAGGTTTAGTAAGATTGTGGTGAGGTTGACTTCAAAACCTCTATCGCACCAATACATGCCTGAAAAAATGTAGAAATGTAGTGTTCAGTTTATATGGATTTGTACATCTAAACTAGAATTGAGTTTCTTTCACTTGAATGAAGGACACCCTGTGTAATATTTTATCTGCGGGTAATCTTTGGAATCTATCTAATGGTCCTGGCTTGGCTCTGTTAAGGCCCAAGACTTATTTGGTGAAGTTTAGATACATTGGTTGAGGTTTTACAGTTGGACTGTCTTCGTCGTCATGACCTTTGGTCGTCAAGTCCTATTACCTTCTTGCTGCATCTCGATGTTGTAGAGTCCATCACCAAATTTCCTGTTTACTACACCACTCGAGGTCTTCCAAGAAAACATTCTATATCGGGTCTTAATATGCTGCTGACACTGATGACCAAGGACAGTATCATGTCACAACGGAGGAATGGGCTGCAGATGCCATTGTGATTGTTAGGCAACAGTAGTATTCTTCGGGATTTCTTAGATACTCTGTCGCACTGATGCATGAGGTATTTTAGGCTTTGGCTGGACAGGTGCAGTTTGTGCATATGATACATGATACATTTCATTCAGAAAAAATGAAGCTAAATGGGTTCACTAAGGCCTGTTTGTTTAACACCCTCAGATACATATTTAATTTGTTCTTGCATCTTTTCTTTGTCCTATCCATACTCATTGATGTTTTTGCAAAACAAATGTTTCCCCCAGCATTTGGACAACTGTACATGCTAATGGAATATTATGCTTATCACTAAAGTCGACATTTATACATGCAAATTGTTTGATAATCTATGATAATTTAGCATGAGCTCATTGTCACCGTCACAGGCTGTAGTCTCATGTAGCATATTTTTTTTCAAAAATGTTTTTTTTGTTTGTCTTCAATATTTGATGGATTGATGATTTAGACCTCATGGTGAAGTTTGTACCTGACATAGTACAGAATATTACAGTATGCCAAGATGAAAACACAAGTTTCATGATAGTCAAAAATGACCAGCAGGTGGCGATGCTAGAGACGGAAATATTCTCTTTTACACTCAATTGGCTCTATTTTGATGTAGTTGGTTATTACATTAGCATATGAAAACAAACTTTGCAAGTTTTCTTCTATCTGTGAAATGGCGGATAGCCAGCAATACAGGTCAGCATCACCGCCCACCGTTAAGGTGTGAATAGACGGCTCTACAATGCTTTTTTTTTTTCAAAATGAAAGCATATAATTCTTCTCTTAACCTTTTTTCCCAGTCAAAGGCCCGTGACCCACTGACAACAGGTCTGTGACCCACTACTTGAGAATCACTGATCTAGAAGGAGCTTGTCTGTGTTATGGCAGTGGACTGAGCTGAAGATGGTCTGCACTACTGTTCATGGCAGCCTCCATAGAGAGGACTGGCTCCTGATGATTAATATAAAGGGCTCATACATGAGATATTTATTTGTCACTATAAATCATTAAAGGTTGCAGAAGCATCAACATTTTTCAATTGATTTTATTTTACAAAATGATTCGTGTGAACTGAGGGGAATGATTCGTTATGTTTATGCTGCAGATCAGCCGTGATTGTGTTATATTCTGGCTGTTCTGTACATGATAAAGTTTCTACCCCTCAGTGGATGCTGCATTTGTAGTGTATTGGTCCATTTCATGCAATTCAGCTTATTTGCAGAGGTTGTTGATTATTTCAGCATTCACAGCACTTTGCCTTTCTCTCCTCTTGTCACTGAACATGAAGCATGATTTAGATTACCAGCACAAATACTATAGTTCTGTGATGCCTTCCCCAGCCCCTTACTTTGTCCCTCTCTGATGTTATAAACAGTGATACTGCCTTATTGTGCCTTAAATGGTATTTTGTCAATTGTGCAGCAGAGAGAAAATGAGTTTAGCTGAGCATGCTCTTTACATAGAGTAACTGTAGAGCTTCTAATTACAGAGGGTGGTGCTCTGGGTTTACATTTATCAGTGTAGTTTGTCATGCATATGGAGGAATTCATGACGTTTCACATTTGTACATGATTATCTTGGTCATTATCTAGAAAAGCTTCTTCAGAGGTGCAGGTGGAACGTGAGGTTGTTTTGGCAAATGCACTGGATGTTCACCCGAGCAGAGAGAAGAACGTGTCCAGTCGTAGAACTCTCGCGTCACAACAATGTGACATTGCAGTTGTAGATCCTCTGAAATTAAAACAAAAACGATGGAAGAGGTGGGCATGTGAATTCTTGGTTGCCTCTCTGAAGTTGTGGGATCATCTTGAAACTTTCATCTATTTATGAATTTTGTTTCTTTAGCCGTCCTCACCCTGTCTGAATCAAGCCAACTATAAATATCCAATATATCTCCAAAGGTACGTCACTTTAGTGGTGGTTTAATGAAAATGACAGAAACCAACATGGAGGCTGGATTGGATTCTATTCAAGTAGGTGTGTTAAGCTTTTAATCATTTTGGTTTTAGTGTTCACCACGTAGTGGTTTTCATTTCTTGAGCCCACATCTCTTTCTCTTTGTGCTGACATGCACTGAATCACCTGACAGCCTTCTGCACAGTCACTGAGGCTGCAGTACATTGTTATGGGTATGTGAAGGACCCACACGCAGTACACATGGTACAGAGACTGATAGATGGTTCACGAGCTTCTACTTGGAGTTGGCAGACAGTGGAAAGCAGGCTAACAGGAAAAGATCAGGCAAAAATCAGCTTCAGGATACAAAACAGGGTCAGGTTACCAGAGGCAGAGGACAGGAACAGGTCAGAGACAGACAGGGTCAAAACCAGGAGATCAAAACAAGAATTTACTGGTAGGTAAATGCTGAGACTGAAACTGGCAGAGGAGTCGTGGAGGGACTGGCGATTATAAAGGGAGTGGTGATTGGAGTAAGGAGCTGCAGCAGTGTGAAGTGGGTGTGGTTGCTGATTGGTGTGAGGAGAAGCGGGAGGGGAGGGGCTGAGGTGAGAAGGAGCAGGAATGTGACACGTTACCCAACTAAAACCAAACCATGGTTCATGATATACTGCTTGCACAGAGCTCTTCCTCCTGGGCTCATCTCCTGTTGAAAACGTGTGGGTTGTGGTCTTATATATCTACCAAGCGCCACCTTTGATATTTTTACCCCAAAGTTTGTTCAAAATACATTAACGTTTATGCCAGGGGTGTCAAACTCATTTTCACCGAGGGCCACATCAGCATTATCGTTGCTCTCTAGGGGCCCGTTTTAGTTGTGGTACTAAATGTGATTACTACTAATATATTGCAAAATAATTGTCCTCATATTTGACTATTTATGAATTTATTTTTTATTTAAGTTACAAATATTGTAAATGCATTCCATACATGTTACACCTGTAAAGACTAATATATATGCAATGTATACTTTAGACTTTTATTGGTCTTTTATTTAAAACAGGAGCTAGAGCAGTGGATATGAGGAGACTTGAGAAAGTTGACCTGTAATTCAAATGTTTGAGCCAAAAAAAAAGCAGAAAAGGCGTCCTTTAAAGATTAGTGTTCTGAAGTTCTGAATGCACTAAAAGTGAAGTGGTTGTCCTTGACTCATTCAGCATCTATCGCTAAACTTTATGGGTTGAACCAACAAAACCTCTTAATAACAGAGGTCAGTTTAAGCCTGTCAAGCTCCTCTGGACTTCTGTTCAATATGAGAGAGACACCAAATATCAAGTGATACCTAAATTGGATACAACAGCACATGCGGCGATATAGTGGAAGGATCTTGAAAGTCATTGACCTCAGAACCCTTTTTTGATTCAGAAGTTATAACCTTGATGTACTGTCAAGGAATTTGCCTTTAATGGTTGAAACATAGGGTGCATTGTTGTATATTTGACTTCTCAGCTTTGCTAAAAAGCATCGGGAGGAGTCAGGACCACATGAGCGTGAGCATCAGGCTGCTTGTGGCTACAGTCACCCGATCGCACGGCTTCCGGCTGCTTTCACATTAACCGGTACAACACAGCCTGCAGTTCAGCCTGCAGCAATGTCATCAAAGTGCGGTCACCTGTCCGTGTCTGCCAGATACACTGACTGCTTTCAACTGATCTCATTTTCCAGTGACCCAAAGGAGTCCCAGCTGCAGCTTGATCTTGTTTGCAATGGAAAAGCAGTAAATGCAGCCATGAAAACTGCAGATCAGTTGCAGTGAGACCGGTAAGCAGAGCAGACACTTAATTGACCGAATATGAAAGGGAGGGATTGCCCGCACATGAGAGCGGAGGCGGCAGCGGTTTCCAATGTATTACTCTGTATGGTGCACAAGTGTAATTGATCTTATAATATCGTTTGAGTCCATATGAGATATCCAACTACATGTGTGTTGCTGTTTACAGAGCCCACTTCCCGCACAGTAATTTGACCCGCTGTGAACATGGGCCCTGATTGATGTGAGCAGGACATTGGCTGCAGCCTGCGTTTGGCAGCTGCAGCTATTAAATGATGTATGGAAGCAGTTCTATCAGGACCGGTGGACACTTTTGCAATACGGAGGACAATCTCTTAGTCTGCGTGCTGCCACATGTCAAACGCTGGACTGCTTTGGATATGGGCTGATAGCGCAGGCCGCCGTAATTCAGTCTCAAAGTAATGCCCATTCAGCACAAACAGGAGTATGTTGTCAGAATCCCAGGATGGATGTTGGGGCATGTACAAGTGATATCTATCCTAATGAAGAGAGAACGCCGGTGATTTATTACAGAGCCAACACAGGGAAAAAAAATGCTCAAGCTGTGCGCTTTTCCTCCATCCTTTCCCTTCACTTAGATTTTCTATTTGAATTAAATGAGGTGTGCATGTAGGCAGACCGGAGGGAGGGCGGGGGGCGAGGCAGAAGAAAGGACATACTGTACTTCATCTTCCCATTCAAAGTGTTGTTTTCAGCAACTTTGAAATGAAGGAGAAAATGCTGAGAGAATTGCCGCAGAATGCATCGCAGCACACTGAAAAGCATAAAAACCCTGGGTCAGATGATTTGGAGGCATCCTGCACACGGGGCATTTTTTTTCCCCCCCTCCGTCGCTCTTCCCCCCAATTTCTTCTCCTACACTTCTTTAACGATCCCCAGTGACTCACTTTTTGAACCCGGTGATGATTGATGGGAGATGTGTCCCTGACAGGGCCGGGAAAAGGGCCAGCCAAGGACAGATTGTTTGTTGTGGATAAACAAGGAAAGAAATGTCATTTACAACCAGGTGAGATAGATGCAACCACCCTATTGCTGTACCGTGAAGTGTACTTCAAGGCCCAGCTCCAACGCTCAGCTCTATGGGACATGTTTCCACATGAAGACGATGTGAGCATGATGCAGGGCTGAATGAGGAAAAACAAGAGGCAGAGTGCAGATGTTCTCAGTCAGACACAAACACTAAAATGTTAATGGGTTTGGGTTTTTTACTGCAGTTGTATACTTAAAAACTTTAAACCACTGTCTAAAACTGTGTACCTTGTGCTACAGAGTATGAATATGTAATCTCTGAGCATATTGTAATTGATAGCATGTTGTTAGTACACTTTTTGTCACCTTGAAGGTGTCATTTTAGGCGTTTTTTTTCTCAATATTGACCTTTAATGGGTTGCATGACAGCAAGAGGTGTCGCTAATTAAAGGTGCTGTGTGTACGATTTTGGTCATCTTTGTCACAAAAACATTACAAAACAATTACATACATTTTCATCTATTTATTTTTTTCCCATTACCCTTAAAAGGGCCATTCAATGTATATGTACATGAGGCGTGGGTCCTCTCTACAGGGGCTGCCATGTTTTTACAGCACTAAACATCTTTATTGACAACTGAGGGCTACCATAGGTTCTACTGCATGCCTAGAGGGGTAAGTGATACAGTGATACAACATGCAACTTCACCTCTAGATGTCACCAAATATCACCCACTGCACCTTTCAGAATCCCAACGTTCCATTGCAGAGGAGCTGCACTTTATCACAGCCTCGTCTGCAGTTGTTTGGAAATGCTGGAGGGTACAAGTGACATTGTCTTTCCCAGGAGCAGCTTCTGTTTACTATATTGCATTAAATTGTTTCTCAAATGTTTAACATGTGGGATTTAGAAGCATCTGTTTGCAAAAGAACACATCGCAGCCAACTAACCTTAACCCTCCGCCTTAACCTCTGCTAATGGCTAAGATGGTTTCAATTATTAAAAAGTAGGAAATCCCAAAGGTCACCATTTAAATCCTATATCAAGACATGTTCTCACTGATTTACTCTCCTAAATCCATCTTCAATGTATTCTTGATGACAGGTGACCACGGCAACAACACTTCGGCATCTGTATAAGCCGTAGTTCAATCATGATACTGTGGAGAGTGATGTTCTGGTTTAGAAAACAAGATTCAAACCACTTTGTGTTTACATGTGAATAATATACATCTATTCTTTAAACTAACATTTTTTAAATTCTATATCAGTGCAGGAAATCCAGATATCTTCAAGTCTAAATAATTGTGGATGCCAAATATTATGTATTGATAAATAGTGATAAATGCTCATTTGTATAAATATACATGTAAATATAGTATTTTTTGTATAATTATGTATATTAGTTGAAATTCCACCTATTTAAGTGTTCAGCTATGGTACTGTTGATTCCATGGTATACGTAATCTATCTCTCTCAGCTTTTAGCCAATCAAGAAAGAGCGTACTGAGGAAAACAGTATTCATGATGCCAGTTACTTTCAATCCCTTCCTTCATACTGGAGCATCACCATCATCCACATCCATGATCATTCTGATGATTGAAAGTCAGGATTATTCACTTATTGCATGTGATTTTTAAATGCGTATCACCTCATCCTATACTTAAAGCAAACCCAAACTGTAAATGCGTCAAATACAAGTTTAGAAGCTGTCTGTCTCCAGATGCTTATTGAGTTTTCACCTTTAAGTGTAGTATAACCTGTTCGGCTGAAGTGGTTCATAATCATATTGTCTCCAAATAATCAGACATTCTATTCTTTTTTACTCTATAACATAGTGTTGATTCATTTATGGACTACACCTCCTCATTTACACCCTGCAAAGTGCACATTTATCCTGTCTGGTCTCTATTTGCTAGGAGTGAGTGAGCTTGACTTTACATCTGTGCGTATTTTATTTTATTTTTTTTTTGATACGTTATTTCCCCCCTGGTATTTTGAGTCTGTCATTCATGACTTGTGTTTGTCTCAATGCCTTTGTTTTGTTTTTGTTTGAGGTTGTTTTTTTCCACTCTCGTTTCTTTTTTTATCTCACCTCCGACAATGTGACTTTTTCTCCTTCTTTGTTGTGTCGTCATTTCATGCGGATATAAATGAACTCTAAACTTTAGACTGCAGTTTAGAAAAAAAGGTACTCAAGTTAGATTTATTTGGTTATACAAAAAAGGCTGGTCTATCAAGTGAAGACGACACTTCTTTATATAGAGAGTTAAGAATACCGGTACCTTTCCCAACACAGTACCGTATTGTTTTGAATACTTTAGTACCGCAGTACTTGATCAGTACTGGTATACTTTACATCCTTATCCAGGCGCATGCAAGCCCTGCCGGGCGCACAAGTTGCGCCTTATGAAACATTTCTAGGCGCACTCTGGAGGGTTGCGCACACACTCACACAAAGCATACACACACACACATTATACCGACTAAGTTTGTTGATTTCTGTCGCTGCTCCGCTGTGTGTATCTCTCCACTCAGTCCCTCACAGTCACTGTTTTCTGGGGTCCCAGCAGAAGCTGTAGTGAAATGACCATATTGACTAATTTGGCTGTAAAGCGCAATGTCTCAACTTTCTGAAACCGTTTGAATTTTTCTGATAGTGCAAACTGGGACAGAGTTACGGTGATCTAAAGTGCGCATGCGGAAATGCGTCACGGACGACGCGCTCCGTGCAGGCCATAATCTATTCGATTTTTAGACTTTGATGGGGGCCAATGAAAAATGTTTGTCTATTTAATGACATCTGATGATTTTGGTATATTGTTCATGTTGTGTCAGCACCTAAAACACATTTTTATCCAGCTTTTATTCCAAATTTTAGATTTTTATGTGACATTTTGTGCCGCGAGATATCAAGAAATACAAGGAAAGACATTGGGTGTAACATCGGAGGATCTATGGCCATATGTTGCAGCTCACTGTTGATGCCTTACGCATCTGTCTCACCTCTTTATTTCACATTGTATGTTTGCCTTTACTTCTAACTTGTGCTTTTTATTTTTGAAGATTTTGAGGGGAACCAATCAATGCTGGTGTATTGGTGACAAGTCAATGTGTTCATATATTAATAGAGAGCTAATTCACAAATCCCTCCTCCCCTGAGACACATTAGCCACGATCATTGAGGAGGATCTACACATAATTAGCATAGGTTAATGTAATTATGCAGCCAGCTCCAACATGGACGTACGGATATATGGTGTGTCACTGAGAAATCTGAGATTTACTGCACATGTGAGCTTACTCAGAAGGTGAGCTTTGCCATCAAGTCAGCTGAGAGACAATGGGGACAAAAACAGCATATTTTCTATGTTGCCTGATCAGACTTATTTTTCTCTCCAACAGTTTTTCGTCCCACTCATAAAAGCCCACGATCACAATGGCCTTGACTAACACCGGCAATCTGTGACTTGCTGAATAAAAGATGGCAAAAAGTGAATAAATTATAAGTTGGAGCACAAAAGACCATTAAATGAATCATTTGCTTCTTTAGCCAATAGTTTCCTAATGGCCGCAGGTCAGTACGAACTCTGTGTCCTCAAGTGCCATTTACTTGTCGGCTACACTGTGGGTATTAACTTCATTGTTAGACGGTATGAAACCTTTTATGTTACCATTAACAGAAACTGCACTCATGCTACTTCTTAGGTTTGAAATCCCAATTTAAGTTCCAATTACTCCGAACACTTCATAGTGATTTTATATTTTTGGTGGGGCTGCAGTAACTAATCACTTCAATCAATCAATAGTGATTATTAAAATATTTGGCAATTCTTTGGGAATCGTTTCATCAGGTCTTTTTAAAACCACAGCACGTTTCCGGAAACCAGTCTGTCAAGCACACAGGGAGCGATAATCCTCCTTGACACTGCTAATTTGCATGTGCTTTGTAACAGCATTGTCCAGCAATGTTTGAACCTAAATGAACTGCTTTCATTGATCAAATGTAGATTGTCTCCTTTTAAGTAATTGTCTAATGATTTTTTTTATTACCTGTTCTCAAAATCATATTAAATTATTAATCAGTTTTTAATCAAAATGGTCATTTTCTCCTTTTAAAGGTGGTAGTGCATACAATTTGGTGACATCAAGTGGTGAACATGTTGTATTCACCTTACCCTCACCCTTCTGTCGCCCTCAGTCACCATTAAACCTCAAAAGATGTTTAGTATATCCACTTTGGGCCACTGTAAAAACATGGCGGCCAATGGAGGACCGGCTCCTCATGAAATATACATTAATGGGCTCATTTAAGGGTGATTAAAAAAAACATTTAGGTCATTATGAAAATGTCATTGTGTGTGCTGTGTATTTATCAGTCTGTTAAATCAAAATGCAGCTCTCGAAATCCTATAAAGGTCGATTGTGTACGAATTTTAGCAATGGAATATGAAATTGTGCGCACTGTCGTCTAAATGAAAATATATTTATGTTTTTGTTGGAAAAACATTTGGGTTTTTTTTTTATTACTGAAGTCCAACATTGTTCTCTGCATGCTTGGAATAGTGACGTGATCTTAATCTGCAACATACAGCTTCACCACTGGATGTCACCAAATCCTTCACACTGCACCAAACGTGTCACATCTCAAACATCCCAATTTCATCAACTTCATATCTTTGAAACTCTCTTTTACTAGTTTGCACAAGAACACACAATTAAACTCAAATCTACCAAAACACATTCCTTGAGCTAAACCTTCTTCTTCACTCTTCATCCTCTCGCAGTGATTTTAATAATGCTCCTCTCGGAATTGTGATTTATGAGTCGGAGAGTCCACTGATAATATGTGCAGTGTTTCATAATTCACCGACAAAATCTGTGTATGTAAGTCGAAGGCATTGTTCATGTGCAGCTTTTAGTGCAGAATCTAATTAGGCTTCATCTATCAGGTCCAAGGTTTGTGACAGGATAGGACGATAAGATGAGGCCACCTTTACTTTATCCCCTGTCTTTCTGACTTCCTGTGATATACTGCCTCTGCTCTCCTGCTTTACCTCATCATTTTTCCTTTGCCTCCTCCTCTGTCCCTTTTTTCTTTCTATTTGCTGGTGCTGCTTTAATGATTTCTCTTCATTCACCTCTGAACAGTGATCACACCGCGCTGTTTCTTTATCGATACTTGCCTCACTGTACGTTCCCGTCTGCTCGGTGGCAATTGTACAGTTAGATTATTATTTTCTGACAATGGCGGCTGCTGCAGTGATGCTGTGTGACCTTTATTTAATCAGGAGAATCCCAGTGTGACTGAGATTTCATGTGGAAGTGTGGCCTGGGAATATGTTTAATATATGTAATAAAAAAAAAGTAGATAAAAAATGCTCATACATTTACACTAGAGAATAAAAGAAAATCAGCAAAGTTTAATAAGAATAATGATTGAACAAATGCTATTGTTACAATAAAGTCAGTGGTTCTGCATTGTAAACATCAGTCACTGTGTAAACTAGAATGCCACCCTACACACAGTGCCCAATAGTTATTTTATATTTAATCAAGCCTCATAGCTAAGTCAGCACTACAGTGCAGATCATCATATCATAGTGTCCGCTGCAGAATACTGATCACTGACTTTTTTTTTTTAACTCCATGAGATACATGAGATTTATTCTCTGAGAAATCTGCACAAAAAATGTCTGAAGACTCTCAACGTTAAAGAATATTCTTGGATCGTTTCCCAAGAATAATGATTTCTATTTGGCTCCTGTCCCATCCTTCTATGATGCTTAGTGAGACTCTCTTCAGTTGTGTTAACATGCTCTTACGGTAAAACAAAAGGACTGGAGTCAAAACATAAACTCCCCGACTGAAACGATGAACGCTCGTTTATTTGTGTGACGGTGAAGTTCGTGTTGACCACAAACGGCAGTGAGGGATCAAGGTGAGACTGACAGGACCGTACTGAAACAGTGGCAGGAAATGAGCGTGCATTTGTATTTTACAGTACCACATAACTATGATGAATGAACATCTAAATCTATATTACTGCAGAGACAAGTTAGCCAGTCTCAGATGGTGGAGTCAGTGTTTTGAGTTGCTCCTTTTGGCTTTTCCAGAGTCCGGGATTCCACCTTTAGCACAGTATACTAAGGCCAACTACCAAGTGGTGATCAAGACACTTTGAATTTTCTTTTTTCATAATGCCCATCTTGATTTGCTGATGCATGGTTGGCTACTGAATTCAAGTCGACGCGAGCTAACTGTTCATTAGAGGACGGTTTAGAGAGAGTTGAGCAAAAAGTCATGAAAATGCAAGCAAGATGGGGTATTTTTTTAAGTTCACCAAAGCGCATGTTATATGACTTAAAGGTGCAGTGTGTAAGATCTGGTGACATCTATTGGTGAAGTTGCATGTTGTATCCATCACCTCACCCTTCTGAGCCTGCAGGAGAACCTATGGTAGACTTCACTTGTCATCAAAACTCAAAAGATAAAGGTTTATTAACTCCACTTTTGCTTCTATAAAAACATGGATGTTGATATCATTCTGCAGACATCTTGTGTTTTGCCCTTTTCTATTCATCTGAGTTGTTTGTTGAAAGCAAAGTATATAAATGCACCTTGTCTATTCGTCATGTTAGCAAAGCTGCCCAGTGGTGAGCATGAAGGTCTTTGGCTTCAGTCAGTTCCAATGTGGACTTTTCCCTCTTGAACGTCACTTGTTCATGTCCGAGTGGGTGTCCTCCGAGTGCTCAAGTCTCCTCCCTCAGTCCAAAGACGTTCGGCTGTAGGTAATCATGGAAACTCTAAATTGCCTGTCTTGTATGTGAGTTATTCCTGTGATGGATGAGCAGCCTGTCCGTTACACCCAGGGCATGCTGGGATTCTAAGTTCCAGCTGCCCCACAACCTTGAACCGGAGCATGTAGCCAATGGGAAATATGTATTATAAATTACAGGAAGGGGGTTGGTTGTTTGTTTGCGTCTCGGCTCACAGGAAACCACATGCACCACTGGACATCTATGGTAATGGGCTGAAACGGAAACAACGTTTTCTTATTTAGAGGTGAAATTGATGTTAAAGGTTCAGTCTGTAAGATGAAGGCAATATTATTTCCTTTGCTACGTGAAGAAACCGAAGGTAAAATCGTATTTCGACTGATGTTGTTGAGTGTATAGTCTCCCATAAGAATTGTTGTTTTCATTGACCCAAGATTGTGATCTTTTGATTCATGTGAGGAATAGGTCTTCTCTTCGGAGGTGGCCATATCATATCACCACAGCAGCTTTTCTAGTTTACATGACAACTTATTGGGAGTATAGGTTTATTCAGCTCCAATATTCAACTTTCACCGAAATGAACCGACTCAATTCCTCCAAATCCTACGCACTATACCTGTGAAATATCTCTGATCTGTGCGGTGAACTCAGTTCCTTCCCTGGTTTTGTGAGAACATGGGGATGTTTCAAGTCTTGAGGGTACAGCGTGAATACATTCGGCCGACACAGTAGTTCCCCGTACTGACCTAAATAACCCCATTCATAAAAAGCTAAATCTTCGTTCACCACCTTCTGCTATAGTAACACATCGAGACCCAGTTTCCTTCCAATTTTCTTAGATGAATCACATTACTTTGACGTAGTTCACCGATACATAAGCTTTCCATCAAACACGTGTCGGGCGCATATTGATGAGCTTGACAAAATCAACTCTTCTGACACCTTTGCATATTGTTTACCTACACGTGAGCAGGCTGTTGATGGCATATATGATATAAGATACTCACTAATACAGTGAGTACTAAACGACTGTATGTTCCCACTGTATGCGAGAGCGTGTTGATCTTATGTACCTAATAAATGGTTATGGAATAGTGTTTTTTGAATAAACCTGACCAATTATATCGTGCATAAAGAGTTTCATTAGTACATATAAGCAGCCAAGTCCAATTTAGACGCAATTCTATTTGTATTGTGATCATTTGTTGGATCAATTTAATTCTATCTTATGTCCTATTGTATCATTGATAATATATTGTTTAAAAAAGGAAAACATGCAACAGCTCACATGAAAAAAAAAAACATGTATGGCACAAATGTAATAGATTATAATAGTAGTCGTTCTTATTATCAAAACCATCTTCATCATCATCATCCTTTTGACGCATGGGTTTTAATGCATGTTTTCCAAAAGATGTGATGTGAGCTAGTAAGAGCAGCCTTTGTCTCCCTCTTCTGCTTGTTGTTCTTCTTCTCCTTCTTTTCCTTCCTCTTCTTCGTCTCCATCTTCCTCTACAGCAGTAAGAATCCGGCTTAATGGTTTTACCACCACCTCTGCATACACTGTAGTTTATTGCACCTACACAAGACATTGTCCCATGAAAAATAACATAGACTTAAATTGAGTAAATGAATTAGAATTGATCATTAACTTTGTTATCAATCAATCACATTGAATGACAGTATTTCCTGACCAGCAGAACAAAATAGAGCTTAATTTATTAGATGTGCTAGAAACAGTCATTAAATGTTAAGGCGTCATTTGAAATACTAAAGCACTGCATCACAGTCAGTCATACGCGATGGTTCGGTAGCCTTGGTTTTGTAAGCGTCTCCTTCCTTTGTTTCCGCTCTGTGATGGAAATAATTAATGACATCTCTGTATGAAATTTTGGGGGTAAAAAATGTCGGTGCGAGGTAACTTTATTGTTATTGCGCATTGTTGTTTTTTTTTTGCATGAGGGCGCTTCATGTGAGTGACAGCGATTCAAAGCAAAACCAAACACAGACTCGACTGGGTAAATCATCATGCTTCTCTTGCAGCACTGTAAGGGAAATGCTGCACAGTTGCTATGGAACCCTCTGTTGCTAGGCAATGGGTTGATTATCAGAGTTTTTATATAAGAGGCGGAGTGGTATTTTCTTTGCTGTCCAGTAAATTTGTTTTTCGGAGGCTTTACAGCCGACAGGATCTGTGGATTAGTGTGACAACGCTACGCTGGATTTTGATGGAATGTATCCTGTATGATATGTTTGCGCTGTGGACCGAAGGTGTGGCATCATGAATATTTAAACTCCACATTTACATTGAACAGCGCGGAAGATTCCCCCTGTGGTGTGGAACATGCACAGTGCCTTTCTATTCTACATGTAGCACACAAAACCATACGTTTGGCTGTCGAGCCTCCTTAAGGAGCCGCTCTGTTCATGTTTCTCGTGGCGACGCTGTGCACTCGGATGACGACTCGTCCGCTGAAAATTCATTTGCCTCGGCACACGCACAGAATCAACCCAGATATGCCAGATGAGTTAACTCTGCTCCTAATCTCACTACCTGTTTGCTGCTAATTTATTCTGCCTCATTTATAAAAATATCCAATTCATAAGGAGTGGAGAAAGGAGATGGTGGGGATGGGGAAGGGGAGGGGGTTATCGTTATGTTGCCCTCTTGTGGCCACATACAGACACGAGGCTGATCAAGCATGATGAAAGTTGTCCTTTGGTCTATTGTTAATTTGTGGTTTTATTATATCTCCATTTGCAGTTGCACATTTCCATTGTTTCCAGACACATTGGGAGATTATACGTCTGTGAGGCCTAATCTCAGGCGCACATGCCTTCTGTTCATGTATCTTTAGTTTAAACACAAACCTCTGCTTCCATGTTTCTCCTATTTTTTGCACAAACACACACCAAACACATTACATCTCAGAAAGGAAATACAAATATACTTTACCTTACGTCCCCTTACAAATGTGAAGGACAATCTGCAATGGCTGTCAGATAATATAAAAACATGAAAGGCCTCAGGTATCTAAGGTAAGTGATTGGTCTGTTCGCTTTCAGGTCTGCAGAAACTTGGCAGCATCTCCTTGAGAGAACCTACTCTGATAAAGGCCTTAAGCAAAGATTACAAAAATAACCAAGACAATTAAAACATATACACACACAAAGAATGTATAGTTAAATGCAACTGAACTATGGAGGGGGGACAGGACAAACAAGGGAATCCTGTGTTTTCTTTAAATATTTGAAACTGCTGTTGTCTTCGTGCATTGATGCCAAACGTAAATGCATCGACGTAAAAAAGGTCTCCTTCAAGATTTCGGCACAACAGACACACTCTGGGATTTGGAGATGATGACTATCTAAGTTCCTGAGATTTGGTCGGTCTGTCTGTATGAGTGATGGAGTCCATTAAACAACCTTACCCTCCATGTTGAAGCAAATCACACAGTGTCCTCATGTGGAGATTGACTTTTGGTGAACTCTGGCCCACATCCGACGTGCCCCTCAGAAAAACCTCATCACTACTTAGGAGATCCGTGACATGCTGAAATGCAGAGGGTACCATGGTTGCACGCCTGCACTGCCCCCAGTGGAAGTCAGGATCCGTCTTTTCAACTTGTGAGCACTTCCCTTCACTGAACTTATATTGTTTTGATATGAAATGCCATTACCAACGTCAACATTAATGTATATTCACATGGGTCCACCCTATGGGGGTTGCCATGTTTTTTACAATAGCCCAGAGTGGACGTACCAATCATCTTTTGAGCTTTAATGAAAACCGAGGGGTACCATAAATTCTCCCTCATGCTGGAATGGGAGGGGGGGGGTGGGTAGATGTCACCAAATCTTATACACTGCACCTTTAAAAGTGTGTAATGTACTACACTTAATCCAAGAGGTAAACTATCATTAAATTCACTTCACTTTATTGACAATATGTCTTGACATTTTCACCCAAATCCTCCAAGTGAAAATTAAGTCCCCGTCCTCTCCTCCTCCCTCCAGATGCCCCCCATGTATCATAAGATGGGACGGTCCGGCCTCTCCCTCCTCCGCCACATCCTCTCCTCCTCCTCCTCCTCCCCCTCCCTCTCGAGGACATGTTGCCTCCACCAAAGGGTCCTCGCAGCCTCCTCCCTCCCCTGTCACCGCCGCACCGCCCCGGGTCACAGCAGGGGCGTGAGCACGGCCCTCAGCCAGCACGCCCCGGACCTGAGCGGCGCCGAGCAGAGGCTGCTGACCAAACTGTACGAGGGACTGGTCGGGGGTCAGCGGGCGTCTCTGGCCGAGTCCATCACTCTGGTGGAGACGCAGCATCCCAGGAAAAAGGAGCTGGCGCAGGTGCTGCTGCAGAGGGTTCTGGCCTACAGGGCGGAGCAGGAGGCCAGTAACGGAGGGAGACCGGTGGCCTTCAGAGTAGGTGTGTATGTGAGGGGCTTTGACTTCTGTATTTGGCCCAAGGTTCGATATTATTCCATTTGCCCTCTCAGGTCCTCTTTATGGAGGCGGCCAGGTTGGATTGCCATGTTTGTAACAGTAGTCCAGAAACCAATCACATTTTGAGTTTTGATGTTAACTGAAGGCTGCCAGGCAACTTGCAAGTAGATATTGTAAATTCTACACCTCTGAGTCATTGAAGGGACTTTGGTGACATTTGTGTCATAAGTATAATCTGAAATCTCCAACAGAGCAGGTTTAAACTCAGCCTAACCTTCAAAATGTTATTCTTCTTTATTGATATTTCATCTCTTTCACATCTGTCACATTTCTAAATGCTCTTATGTTCCTTTTGAATGCTCTTTATTTTATTGTAAAATACTTTGAGCTGCAGTGTTTGTATGAAATGTGCTGTACAAATAAAGTTTATCATCATTATTATTATAAATCTAACATTCTTTGAGCGGCAAGTAGCTGAAATTTGGTTAATTTCAGATTGTTAAGAATTTGACATAATCTTTCTCTAATATCTAAATTACTTTTATGCGTCAATGTACATACAGGTTTTAGCTGCTTTTACAGTCTATAATCCAAAGTACTTGTTTGTGCTCTGAAAGCATTTCAGAGATGTATTGTTGTATTTTAGCTTTTTAGTTGATTCATCTTTGTCACATTTGAGTAGTTAAAACAACAAATTCAGAAAATTGAAATTCAGTCTCATGCACTGGTGTTGACAACAGGCTTTGGTGCCGTTTCTTCTCTGTCCCCGGTGTCTCAGGTTTGTCCGGTCCTCCCGGAGCAGGGAAGTCGTCCTTCATCGAAGTGGTGGGGAAGATGTTGACAGGGAGTGGACATAAAGTTTCAGTGCTGGCTGTGGATCCGTCCTCCTGCACCACAGGAGGCATGAGACTGAAAACACTGCAGTGATGACACGGCTCCACACACTCACCAGAGAGCATGTGAAAACATAACGTCCTCAATGTGTTTGACGAACTGTCGCAGGGTCTCTGATGGGCGATAAGACTCGTATGACTGAACTCTCGCGCGACATGAACGCCTTCATCAGACCGTCACCGACCTCCGGGACGCTGGGCGGAGTCACCCGGACGACCAATGAGGCCATCGTTCTCTGCGAGGGGGCGGGATATGACGTCGTCCTGGTGGAAACTGTCGGTAAGAGACACTGTTTGTTTTTTTACATGTGGTTTGTTTCATTAAAATGTATAATCAGAATAAATGAAAATAAAATCAATACAAAATGAAAAATCATATGATAAACTAAGATGAAATAAAATGAAATTGATATAAATAAGTAAAAATAAATTAAAATCTACTATCATATTAAAACTTTGATAGGTGTGTGACTTTCTGATGATGGATGGATAGATAGATTGAACTTAACGAACTCTCCTAATCTCATGAGTTGTGTTCACCACCTTCTGAAGACAGAACAAACACCATCACTGAGACGATGAAATGTTTGCGGCAGCTCTCAGTTCTCATTGTCTTGTCTCTGGGTGGCACAGAGACGGTTCGCTGGTTACAAGGTGTTGAGGTCCGACACCGGCTCCTCGTCATCGGACACCTTCGTCGTGTCCCTGAGGCAGGAAGTTATTCACCGTGAACTCGCTCATGACTATTCAAAAGCCTTTCTGAACAAGTCCAAACAAGAATCAAACTTTGAGCTGAACTAGTTCTTCTTGTTACTATGTAACATTAATAACGTCAATTTAAAATACAACATTCAGCCACCGGCCGTTTTCATTGTTTCTGTGCGATGATGATTTCTCTTATTTTTTGTTTGTTTTGTTTCCTCCAGGTGTGGGTCAGTCAGAGTTTGCAGTGGCCGACATGGTCGACATGTTTGTGCTGCTGATTCCACCAGCAGGGGGCGACGAACTCCAGGTCAGTGAACATCATCCGCCACAAGCTCATTGAAAGTGTTGGATCATGGAGCAAAAACATGTTTTTCTGTGTTTTTGATGGAAACATGTCTAATTAAAGTTAAACTGTCAGGTCGGCAATTGACTGTTTGTTAATGTAATCTGCCGCTCGTGCATAGTGCTGAAGTATTATTAGATAATTCATTATACTCTCATTTATTCATTAATGTCTTTTTACATTTTTACACAATCAAGTCACTGACATGAATGAACATATGATTAATTAGGACGAATATTAGAAATGTTGATATAAATAAATGATCTAATCTAATCTAGTCATTAAGTCTCCGTGCTGTATGAGCACACTCTCCAATCAAGTAAGTTGATAAGCACAAACTGATTTCTGCCTGCGATGCTTTATAAGTGTGTTGACAACAACTGTATGCTAATCAATTTATTAATTAGCAACATTAATTGCTCAATTAGCCTCAGCCATTAGCATTAATATTATGGTAATTATGGCCATTACGCTCCTCAAGTGGCATTTGTTTTAATTTGTGTAATTAAGTCTGGAATGTTACGCTAAAGAAGAAATGTGATGCAGATGGGGAGCAAATAAATTGTGACAGTTGCACAGTATCAATCAAAAAGGCACATTCAGTAAGATTTAGTGACATTTAGTGGTGAAGTTGAAACCTTTAATTATGAATTAAACTCTAAAGGTGTTTGTTTATATTGTCCACAAGAACCTGCTCCTGATGTCGATATAGGAGTGTTCACTTTGTGGCCATTTGATTTATTTTGTTAACTTTAATAGTTTGGACTCTGCTCAACAACAAGTCATACTTTTGGGGGAATTATACATTATTGAAACACCTGTGCGCGTGTGTGTGTGTGTGTGTATATATATATATATATATATGTATGTATATTTATGTGTATGTATAATTTTACCTTTCTGTCAATGGAAATAGATTCACTTGAATTTTACTCACTGGCCTGAACAAAGTGAAAAGGGCAAACTGTCGAAATGTATTCTGTCGATGACAGGATGAACAGTGGATCTGCTGTTAATGTACATCAACAAAAATAGTTCAATAATTGGGAATGAAAACACTTACACTTGGGACATTTAAAGGTGCAGTGTGTAAGATTTTGGTCATTTTTGTCACTTATTTTGGTGGATAAAAAATTCAAAACAATGACATACTAACTTCTTCATAATTACCTAAATGTTTTGTTCTTTTGTTCTTTTCCATGATTTAAATGAGCCCGTTATTGTCTATTTACATGAGGAGCAGGTCCTCCCTCTGGGGGCAGCCATGTTTTTGAATGTCCAGAGTGCACATACTAAATATATTTTGAGTTTTAATGACAACTCAGCGCCACCATTTGTTCTCCTGCATGGTCCGAAAGGTGAGGGTGAGGGTGATGGATACAACATGCAGCTTCACCAATGGATGTCACCAAATCTTACGCACTGCACCTTTAAATAATGTTCTCCAGCCTCCCCTCACCAGGAGAGTGAAAACATTTCCATAAATAAATCATTGTGTTTTATTGTGTGAAACGAACACAAACACATGTTTTGTGAAATTGAATTTAAAGAATAATAAAAACATCTCTCTCCGTCCAGGGCATCAAGAGGGGCATCATCGAGAGGGCCGACCTGGTGGTGGTGACCAAGTCGGATGGAGACCTGCTGGTTCCTGCCAGGAGGATCCAGGCTGAGTACACCAGTGCTCTGAAGCTGCTCAGGAGACAGTCCAAGTCCTGGAATCCAAAGGTAAGTGTGTGTGTGTGTGTGTGTGTGTGTGTGTGTGTGTGTGTGTGTTGTGAGGGAGGGAGGGAGCCAACAACAGAGTGATGGAGCATTAAAAAAACAGGGTAACTGGCAAGTGTTCAACATCGGACCCACTGTGCAGCCACAGCTGCCGTGTGAACCCCAACAAGCCGTCCCACTGAGAGGTCAGCTGACCAGAGAGAGGGAGGGAGGGAGGGAGGGAGGGGGGGTGGTGGTGATGTCATAGCCTCATGGTGGCAGCGCTGCAGTGTT
>JAFBJT010108496.1:3219-17476 GCA_016785325.1 Chascanopsetta lugubris
CCCCTCCCTTTCCTCAGTGCATACAATGTCATGCTCAGTTATCCTTATGTTATCACTGATTAAACATGATCCCTGGACCTTTTCCTCTGCACTCACTTACATTTTGTTATTTTGTGTTAAACCAACAATTATTCAATGGATTTTCATTGAATGTGTCACACACAGGATACACTCAGTGACTTTTGACATGTTTCCATTTATCAACAGAAGGGGGCGCTATTGTGCCAGAACATACTTATGCGTCAAACAAACAAATCCTCATTTGCTTACTTAAAAAGAAACCTTTTTCTTTTATTTTTTTATAAATTACTGGTCGAAACCATGACACATCATTTTGGCTGAGAGTGTCTTGGTTGGGACTCTAGTGGTGGAAAAGTGGTACTGCAAAGGGGCGGCTATCTGATATCTGTGCTGATATCTCCATATAGCAATACATCTAAACATAACGCATACCTTGTTTTGAAATGGCAAATAAAAATCTGGCCACACACCTGCAGGGTTTATATTAGTAGTACAAGGGGTTCATAAACAGAGGGGAAATCAGCAACATATTTGAAAACAGTTTGATTTTTCAAACCAAAATAATCCAAATGGAAGAACTGATATATTTGTATGTATTTAGGAAAAGATGAAAACATGTCTCTATTCAAAAGAAAGCGGTTTACTGATCATTTCACAGACTAATGAAGAGTCATTTAGTAATGAAGAGATTCCCCAGAATGACCCATAATGAAACCACATTGCTCTGAGGCGGTTGGTGTTCAACTCAGTGTGGGTCTCAGTCCTGCGAGTGGACATCTTGTACATTTGCATAAGAACACAACAGCAGAGAAGTTGAAGTGGTTCACTCTGCCTCCAATTCAAATGGACTTTGCCTCGGCTGTTTTTTTACATTCTTCATTAAAACACACAATCTGGACCTGAATACACACCATTGGATCTGGCTGCTCCAGGAATATATGTATATTTATTTTATTTTTTCAATTTCATTTCATGTGTTAAATAACCTGCAGCCCAAATATGAGGCATTTCATTGGTGCTTCTCTCAGAACTTTACTTCCTCTAGTTCAGCCTTAATCTTCCTCCAAATTCACTTTGACTCGGCTCGAACCACAAATAGGATTTGGAGAAATAACATTGTGATTAATGCATGCTAACTACATAATAGAACTTAGAAATGTAATTAACAGTAAGTTCCTGCACCTAATTGGTTTGGCTCTGTTATTCATTAGAATCCACCGAGGACAAATTATGGGATATTGGATGCATATTAGGAGGCATTACTTTTTTATGTTAGGAACACAGCTTAAAGAGGACCATTTATTATTTATTGTCCTCCCTTGTTTTCGCCCGCGATCGCACAAGTGAGCGCGGCAGAGGTTTGCAGAGCGAGCTGGAGTGTGTGTGTGTGCGTGTGTGTGTGTGTGTGTGTGTGTGTGTGAGTGTGTGTTTGCAAAACAGCAGCACGTTGAATCGGGGCTTTTATAAACCGACTGATGAGTTTGTCATTTTCTCAAGCTTCGTATTCTCTCCTTTCCTTCCTCACGTTCGCAGAACAGTTGACGGCATCGGGAAGAACTGCAGCAATAAGTTGTTGTTGTTGAACGACAAAACTAAAACTGCAAAACCTCAAACGACTTCTTGAACATAACCAACACTTTTTCAGTGTTGGCTCGATTTTTTTTTCCACCAAGGACCAAGGACCGAAAATATGGAAGAAACCAGCTGCTGTATGTTAAAGAAGTTACAGAAGTAGAAAATCCTAAAAAAAACATGTTTGTACTGTGACTATTTAATGGACTTTTATTATAAATGGACTATTATTATCATTATATTATGTATATATATATATATATATATATATATATATATATATATGCAGGAAAGCCTGGGTTCTCCACTGGGAGGCCGAGCGCTCCGATTCTTGTACATCCATGGATGGATGACAGATGTCCTTGCAAATTTTTTCCACCATGTCCCACAAATGACCTTGCGCGATTCAGTACTGTGTATTTTGACTGTATTTTCATTGATTACATTATTCATTCAATTTTACTGCAGAAAATGTCATTTCACGTCCGTTTCACGATCACTTCTGTATCTCGGGTAAAACTATCTGACGTCCGAGTGTCTCAGTTACTGCAGAGGAAGCGGCGGGTCTTAGGCAATATCATAAGTGGGGGTGTGTGTGCGTGTGTGCGTGTGTGTGTGTGTGTGTGTGCGTGCGTGCGTGCGTGTGTGTGTGTGCGCGCGTGCGCGTGTGTTATGGGTCACGAAGACAGATTGACCACACACTGGTGGAAAGAACAAGAAAAACAACAAGAATATACCCAGCATGCATCGGTGACAGAAGGACTCCAGCTCTCAGGTCACATGGTCACTGTGGAACCCTGCTCATGACGCTCCTCGTCTATTGTTCCATGCACTCACCACCCACCACTATCACCACACCAGTGCTGTAGAGGGTGTCCATGCGTAGTGTGTGCCCACCTGTTCATTAGGTGGTCTGCATTAAAGAAGGTTATCAGGACAACACAGCTTATATGTAAGAGTGCTGGTGAGAGAACTTTCGTGGTGTCAATGTTTACTTGTGATAGATGAAGTTTCTGCAAAAATAGATTTGGAAAAATACAATTTTCGCCAGCAAACCGTTCGACATGAAAGGCGCAGTGTGTACGATTTGGTGACATCCGGAGGTGAAGTTGCGTGTTGTTTCCATCACCTCACCCTCACCCTTCTGAGCATGAAGGAGAACCTGCAGCAGACGTCAGTTAAAACGTGTAAAGATGTTTGTTATGTCCACTTTTACGACTGTAAAAAAACATGGCGGCCCCCGTAGAGAGGGACCCCCCCCCCACCCTCCTCATGTAAATATACATTAATGGGTCATTTAAGGGTAAATATATGTCAATATATTGATTATAGATTCATGGAAATGTTGGTATGGAATTGATTTGTAAGTGACAAAAACGGGAGAAATCTCACACACTGCACCTTTAATATGTGGAATGGTTTCGCTCATTGTTGAAACCAGCTTCCCGCAGATGGCACGAGTTCATAACACACACGCACACACACACACACACACACACACACACACACACACACACACACACACACACACACACACACACACACACACACACACACACTCTCATACTCACACGTATAAACGCTGTCTCACTTCCTACAGTCTGTTGTCACTTGCGCCTGTGAACGTCCCCTGCAGGACGAGGGCAGGACAGAGGCCTGATGGGAAAATGGGAAATGGGCTTTCATCGCGCTAACAGGGCACTGCAGTCCGCTAATCAGTTCAGGAAGCTGCGTGTGTGTGTGAGTCAGAGAGGGAAAGCATTTGTGTGTGTGTGTGTGTGTGTGTGTGTGAGCGCTCTAATTAATGGTGGCCATGTTTGAGGAGGCGGTGGGCCGCTGCACGCAGGGTTCCAGGCATCACTCGGACCCAGCGAGGGGCCTTTTTGTCCGGGTGGGTGCGTCGCACGCCGTCGTCTGAGCGTGAGTCAGCTGGCGGAGGAGGAGGAGGAGAAGGAGGAGGAGGAGGAGGAGGAGGAGGAGGAGGAGGAGGGGGAGGGGAAATATTTAGGTCCAGGAAAGAGGAGGGGGAGGGGAGGGGGGGGGGGAGGAGTCTGAGAGGGGGGGAGAAGGAGGAGGAGGAGGAGGAGGAGGAGGAGGAGGAGGAGGGGGAGGGTAAATATTTAGGTCCAGGAAAGGAAACGTGTATTTCCCCTCCCTCGCTGCAGAACAATAATTCCCTCTCTCTCCTGCTCCGTGTGTCTGCGTCTCAGAATAGCAGCAATTATCACACTTCCCTGCATTCATGTGACGACCTCATTGTCCCGGCGTCTGGCTCTGAAAGATGATGTAGTCATTTAGCTGTCTGTCTGTCTGTCTGTCTCTGTGTGTGTGTGTGTGTGTGTGTGTGTGTCGCTGCCCTGTGTGACGGTAAATGTAATATATAAGTATGTCAGTTACACTCATTTGCATAATGTACGTTTGACAGCGTGACTCTAACGCTGATTGGGTTTTTTTTCCTGCTCATTCAAATATTCCTATCGAACGTTTGCCCGCGACTTGCATTCGCTTGACCCTCGACAAGGTTTGGAGCAAAGAGGAGGCTGCCAGCAACAATTCATTACTATAGCTATTATTGTTTTAGTTCATTATTGATGTATTGATTGATTTTTTTTGTCTTTTTTTTTTACAATACAATAATTGGTAATGAGTTAATCTGCTCTGTTTGTTGTCCCATAGTGAAGAATGGTGGTTAGTGAGTTTGGTTCTGGTCACAGTGCACTTATGGAAATGGTGGAAACGTGTATTTGGGTTTTAGTCGATTCCCTAATTGATACATTTCAACTAAAACTTTTGAAACAAATCATGAAGATCAGCCAAGTTTGTCATCAAGTATTTTCTGGGGAGAAAAACTTAAGGTTGGAGAGAAAAAGGAAAAAAAAAACTTGCATCAGGAGTTTCACAAAATTCTCTACATAGGTAAATTACAAATCTGATATGAATCTGATTTGAATTTGTAATCCATCACACTTCTTATCACCAGAAAGTAAAAAAAAAAAAAAAGTTGTCTCAGTGCCTTACTTAGAAAGAAAGACAAAAAAAAGTTCTGGTCTTTTTTTGCCAAGCAGATGTGCACTCTGCATATGCTCACACACACACACACACACACACACACACACACACACACACACACACACACACACACACACACACACACACACACACACACACACACACACACATACACACACACTCACATTCCCTCTCCATTTCCTTTCCTATTGTTGGGTCATGTAATGATTTCCAACTTTGTGTTGAGCTAAAGTCAACAGTAGCACACGGACAATCAGAGATAACTCCATAGAGTTCTATAGAGGTCCCACTTTCATTGTTGCGGCTGATGGGAATGAAAAAATAAAGATCAATATTGTGCGCGGTCAAGAGAGGCTGTAACAACAGGAAGTGTCCCACATCACAATCATCAACACATCACCGACTCCTCCTACTTCCTGCTTCATCCAGAAATGGGCAAAGGGGCGGAGCACAGGTAGAGCTGGGGGGGGGGGGGGGTGGGGGGGGGGGGCGGGGGCCCATGGCGCTGTCGCAGCATCCACAGAGCGTGCCGGGTCAACCCAGGTGTCACTCGAGAGGCCACGCCCTTAATTACGCACACTCCAAAACCTCAAGAAAAAAAAAATTAAAAAGCGAGTTAGCAATCGTGATTTCAGTGTCCAGGCAATCAGAGTCACTCCAGGGGACTGATTGTGGGACTGTGCGACCTGTGTCTGCTCAAACGGGTGCCGGACACCACGGCGCAAAGTCCCGCCCCTAAGAACTCTTCCTCATCCGCTTCCTCCTCTTCATCGAGCAAGGACAAACACAGGGACAACATGAAACAGCAGTTTACAACCGAGGCGGCGGCCAAGGACCCCAAAAGGAAACGCAAGGTAGATGATGTTTACTTTGAATTCGACGTCGCCCCGCGTGTTTCTGCCAATGAGGCTCGTAGTGGGCGGAGACTAACTCCTCCTACTTCCTGGTTCGTCCAAAAATGGGCAACGAGGCGGAGCACAGGTAGAGCTGGGGGTGGGCCTATGGTTCTGTTGCAGCATCCACAGAAGGTCGGCCCAGGTGTCACTCAAGAGGCCACACCCCTTAATTATGCACAATTTTAAACCTTAATAGAATCAAAATGAGCAAGTCAGAGAGAGATTGTTTAATACGCCCACTTTTGCTACTGTAAAAACATGGCGGCCTCCATAGAGAGGACCCCTTCCTTATGTAAATATACATTAGTAGGCTTATTGTAGAGTAATGGAAAAAAATAAAACTCGTCTGTGATTATAAATTCATGAAAATGTCAGTATGTCATTGTTTTGTAATATTTTTTCAAAGTGACAAAAATGACCAATATCTCACCCACTGCACCTTTAAAGGTCCAGTGCATAAAATTTCATTGACAGAAACTGAATATAGGACAATTTCTCTGGTGTTTTTACAAATGTGCATGCAACAATATGTTCACCTGTGTGTGTGTGTGTGTGTGTGTGTGTGTGTGTGTGTGTGTGTGTGTGTGTGTGTGTAGTTGGAGAACGGTGTGTCTCACCGAGAGAGCAAGAGGAGTCTCCCTCAGACGGGAATCGACCTCCCGGATCGCACAGAGACGCCAGCTCACACGGCCCCTTGCAACTTTGTGACAGAGACCCTGCACAACGGGTACGAGGACCTCACAGGTCATGTGTGTTTCATCCATCACCGTGATTGGCCCCTGAAGATCACCCTGTGCAGTCCCATTGGATGTATAGATACATCAGAATCAGAATCAGAATCAGAATCTCTATTCGCCAAGCTGTTTTCACATGCCAGGAATTTGCTGTGGTGAATTGGTGCATACATTTAACATATACTAATGCTAATAGGAGTGAGAAGTGAAACCTATTCAAAAAAAGAGGAGAAAGCTAAAAAAAGTAAGGAAAAATTAAAAAGTTAAAAAGTGAATAGTGCAAAAAGTAGCAGCAGCCTTAATATAAATATAAAATATAAAGATTTGAGAAATAAAAATGACTGTGCGTTAATGTAACGCATAGTGTCTGTGGGGGCGGGGAGAGAGTCAGTGTCAGTGGGGGTCCCGGGCCTTGTTTATGAGGCTAATTGAAGATGGGAAGAAACATGTGCCGGTGTGTCCTTGCAGCTACTTGGAGGAGTACTTGGACAGCAAGAGGCCGCTGTCCCCCGTGTCCCCACTGTCCAACAGCCCCGAGTCCAACAAACCCCCGTCCAAGACCAAGACCTCGGAGCAGCATCACACACACAAGAGCAGAGACAGGAGCAGGGACCAGACTGTGAAGGTAAAACAGCTTTTGACCTTCATTTGATTGGTTGATTGATCCATTTGTTTCAAAAAACAAAACAAAACCTGTTCGTTCAGCCCAAGACGGAGGTGGAATTCGTCAAAGTGTCCCGACAACCTCAGCCTCCGGCCGAGTCCTGGGGTCCCGCGGGACACAGAGGGGCCCCTCCAGGTGTAGAGACGTGAGGATTCCACACATAAGGCTTGAGCAGCTCCAGGTTGACTGACGGACACCGTGAGTGTGACTGATGTGTGTTTGTTGTCGTTGGTCCTCTCAGTCCTCATCACGCTGAGTACTACTTACACGAAGCCAAGAGGATGAAGCACCGCGCTGATGCAATGGTGAGAGTTTGACCTGTCTGTCTGTCTGTCTGTCTGTCTGTCTGTCTGTCTGTCTGTCTGTCTGTCTGTCTGTCTGTCTGTCTGTCTGTCCATCTGTCCGTCCGTCTGTCTGTCTGTCTGTCTGTCTGTCAGTCTATCTATTTATCTATCCATCCGTATATCTATCAATCCATCCATCCATCATTATGTCTTTATATCCATCTATCTATCTCTTTTTCTATCCATCCATCCATCTATCTTTATATCCTTATATTGATCAAATCAGTCGATCCATCCGTCCGTCCACCCACTCACTCGCCGATCCATCCGTCTCTCTTTAAAAAAAAAAATTTTTAAACTCTTATGACTCATTTGGATATTTATATTTATACCCTCTTTACTCTTATGGCGTGTTCCTGCTGCAGGTGGACAAACTGGGCAAAGCGGTGAACTACGTGGACGCCGCTCTGTCCTTCATGGAATGTGGTAAAGCCATGGAGGAGGGGCCTCTGGAGGCCAAGTCTCCATACACCATGTACTCCGAGACCGTGGAGCTCATCAGGTGGATACCAAACTCACACACACACACACACACACACACACACACACACACACACATAAACACGGCCTGCAGTTTTAACATTGTCTCCATTTGTCTTCATGCAGGTACGCCATGAGGCTGAAGAGCCACTCGGGCCCCGGGGCCAGACAGGAGGACAAACAGCTGGCGGTGCTGTGGTGCGTGTGTCATGGCCTGTGTTTGTGCCACATCTGTCATCACACTGTGTGTGTGTGTGTGTATGTGTGTGTGTGTGTATGTGTGTGTGTGTGTGAGTGTGTGTGTGTTTGACCCTGGGCTGGTGTGTCCACAGTTTTCGATGTCTGGCCCTGCTGTACTGGCAGATGTTCCGGCTGAAGAAGGACCACGCACTGAAATACTCCAAAGTGCTGCTCGACTACTTTAAGGTAAGTTAAAGGTGCAGCGTGTACGATATTTGGTCAATTCTTCTCACTTCTCTTTTCAGGAGTCGGACAACAAAACAATCATATACTCCTATTAAAAAAAATAAATAAATAAATGAAAAAAAGATAAATGAAAAAATGAGCCCTTTAATGTATAATTCCTTCAGGAGCGGGTCCACCCTTTGGGGGCCGCCATGTTTTTACAGTAGCCTAATGACACCCGAGGGGCCACTATAGGTTCTCCTGCATGCTCAAAGGGGAAGGATGAGGTGATGGATACAACATGCAACTTCGCCTGTAGACGCCACCCAATCTTACACACTGCACCTTTAAAATAGATCAATGAAATGAATAGATCAGACGAACTCGGTTCTTCACATAAACATCTGGATGACGTTTTTATTGTACTTGCAGAGTTCTCCCAAAGTGCCTTCGACTACGCCACCCAGCTGGAACGACCTTGGGAAGTAGGTGGATGATGAATGTGCCTCTTCATCCTTTTCATCCTCTTCATCCTCCTCATCATCTGACCTCTCCCTGATCTCTCTCTCTCTCTCTCTCTCTCTCTCTCTCTCTCTCTCTCTCTCTCTCTCTCTCTCTCTGCACTCTCACTCCTCAGGGCCGCACCGGGACCCCCTCCCTCACTCTCGCCCAATGCCAAACACCTCGGACGGAGTTCACACGGGGGCAGCGCCGCCTCCCCCTCCTTCATCAGCATCCCCCAGCGCATCCACCAGATGGCGGCAAACCACCTGAACATCACCAACAGTGTGCTGTACAGCTACGAGTACTGGGAGGTGGCCGACAACCTGGCCAAGGAGAATAAAGGTAGAATTGGAATCGCACATTGGAATCCAGCTGTTGAGGTGTGTTTTTTTTTTAAAGGGCCCAAAAATGTTTGCAAGCGAAACAGAGAAAAGGACAATAGTCCGAACTGATCGTGAAACAAATGAGATGGACAAAGAATTGGATATGACACACATCCAAGAAATAAAGGAGAAACAATAGAAATATAAGAAATCATAGACACACTAGGTGGAGCTACTGTCCGGTATTATATTCCCTTTTCTGCCATAAGAAGGAATTGTGAACACTTTCTCTTTAAAGTTACAACCTGCACCTTTAAGTCAACCCAGACATTAGAGAAGCAACATTGTGTAACTACAAGATGGTTCATTCCAGAGCAGGGGTGTCCAACTGTGGCCCGGGAAACATTTTTAATTGGCCTGCCGCACATTCAAAAATTATAATGGCATGCGGCCCACGTGCGATTCGCGCTGGACTTCACTGCGCCTCTGAAATGTTGCAGACTGCACCTTTTAACGCGACGCAAACATCAAGGGAGCAAAACGCCGACGGAGGCAAAGACGTTTCAAGGTGAATCATTCGAGCGAGACGTGAAATTAATCTGTCTTTTATCCCGACGTCTCTCTCTCCTCCAGAGTTCTTCAACTACTTGAACACATTATCAGGACCGCTGACTCTCCACAGCAGCATCGCTCACACGGTCCAGTACACCAGACAGGCGCTGCAGTGGATCCGCATCAGTGCCAAACTCAGCTGAGACCAGCAGCGACGACGAGGGGAATCGAAACCCTCGCACCCGGCTCACTGGATCCTGGGGCTGGATTCGAACACGGAGGGGACGACACCGCGGCCGTCCGTCCTGAGGACACACCGACGTCCTCCGCAACCGTGCGAGGGTCAGAGTTGGATTAAAGGACCTTCGTCATCCCCATAGGCCGTGTGTGGTGTGGTGGACGCTCACCGTCTGGGCCTTAACGCGCGGGAACCTGCCGAAGGTGCGACCTCACTGCTTCTCCGCTCTCGGTGGATTCGTCCCGACGTCTCGCATCATTTGCCAAAATCTCTTTTTGGAGCCCGAGGAAGAGCCTCCTCCTTTTCATGGTTTTCCACTGGAGTGTTTCCACAGAGACGTCAGAGGAGGATATGACCAATCACTCACCATGTTCTCGTGACGGTTCTCAGAGGAGTTATTTTTTCAAAATTGTGAATATTTTATTTGTTTTTACTGTGCAATATTTAACGATGATGTCCCTTTTTAGAAAAAAAAAGAAAAAAAAGAAAAAGAAAATGCGAGAATAAAATGCTGGCGACTGAGATGCCAACTTTTCAAAGTTGCAAACTTTAGTTGTGTTTCTGTAGACTGGGTATAAAGATGGGGTCGTCCATAGGTTTCTGCTAATGAGGCTCGTAGTGGGCGGTTCACTACTCTCTAACTCCTCCTACTTCCTGGTTCATCCAAAAACAGGCAAAGAGGCGGAGCACAGGTAGAGCTGGGGGGGGGCCCTCCTGGCTGTTGTATTGGAGTTGGGCCCATGACGGTTCTGTCGCAGCATCCACATAAAGTGCCAGGTGCCACTCAAGAGGCCACGCCCCTTAATTATGCAATTCACCTCTTTTAAGTATTGACCATTTTAACATGGGAGTCTATGGGGGATTCACTCATTTTTGGAGCCAGCCTCCAGTGGCCACCCTGTGAACTGCGGCTTCTTCCACTTCCTGTGAACAAAGCCAAAACATTCCAGATTTTAGCGCCACCGTCTTGCAGAAGCGAGGATGTGACTCGCGGCCTCTCTCGGCTGTCAATCATGTTTCACATTGTTTACATAGCACCTCCCACGACCTATCCACTAACCTGGAGGAGGTGGAGTCTGTGCCTGCTGCCAAACCACCGGGTGGCGACAGAGACCAGGGACAAAGTCCCTGCTTTGGCTTGAGAAAGTTATCCGCTTCGCCCTCATGGGGAGGTGTACCTAATAAAGCGGCACCTGAGAGCAACACATACTGCCACATCTGCATCACTTGCAATAAGAACGTAAACAGGATTGACCCATTTGCACAAAGTTGTCCCGTCTGTCCGCTCAGCCTCTCCGTCCCCCAGGAGTGGAAACCATGACGATGCTCGGCCATCGTTAATATTTTTAAGGGGTGTTCCGGAGACGTTTTACTTCTCTCTCTCTCTCTCTCTCTCGCTCTCTCTCTCTCTCTCTCTCTCTCTGACTGTGGCGTTTTCAAAAATGTCATTACGCTGATCGGAACTGCCGGCATTCATGCATTCACTTAATGAAGCCTTTGTCTCGGGGAGGAAGAGGAGCCTATACAGGATATAAGTTCCCCCCCCCCCTCTCTCTCTCTCACTCTCTCTCTGTATCTGCCTCTCTAACACACACACACACACACACACACAAGGTGAGAGACTATGATTCAGACTCATTAAGCAGGCCAGTTGTGCAGAGATCTCACATTCACACACGCACATCCTCTCTCTCTCTCTCTCTCTCTCTCTCTCTCTCTATCTCTCCCCGTCTCTGCTCATCCCACTTCCTCCTCCTGCACCAGCACAGAAGTCGCGCACATGAAACTTCAGCATCCGATGTCTGGTACCATAGCAACAGAGAACAACCAATGAGGAGGCACTTCAGGACACACAACAAGCCAGCGGGTCAATAGCGATCCTGGTTTGTTTGATTGATTGAATGAATGAAACGAGATTAATTTCTCACTCCAATCCAGCGCGGATTAAACATTTAATTTGCCTCGTCTCCCTGGGGCTGTTATCAATCGACCGGAGTGTCTTTAATTTGAATTGATTGGTTAATGAATTGACAGTAACCAACGCATCCCCTTTTGATTGATCACGTGACGCAGGGATAATAAACGGAGTGTCCCTCGTCCAATCGGAGGACAGCGGAGACACACATAGGGACAGACAGTGCGAGCTGAGGTTTAGCTGTTGCTCAGTGATTTGCTGCTGCTGCTGCTGCTGCTGCTGCTGCCTCAGTGACCTTATTTCACTGCATGATAATCGAAACCATTCATCGAGCAGCTGCCTGACGTGGAAACGCTCAGCGGTCGTGACTATGGATTTCTAATGTGTGTGTGTATATGTGTGTGAGTATGTGTGTGTGTGTGTGTTTGCAGTCTGGGAGCTACAGGAGTCTCGCTGTGACGGTGTGGGGCTGTCAGAGTGGACCAGTAGTGGCTCATTGATGGGAGCTGCATCTTATAGCTCAGGGTATTTTTAAACTGCGTTCCATACGGAGGCTGGTCACAACCCGTCCCTTTAACTGGGTCAGTGTTTCAGACTAGAATACAAAGATGGACGACGCACACGCGCACTTCATTTCCACTCTGCCTGTGACGGCGTCCTCCACCACACACTGTGGGGTTCTGGCACGGTTTCAGTGCTACACTGTACAAAGACTGCTGTAATGCCCCCCAGTGGCTCAC
The DNA here is from genome assembly GCA_016785325.1 of Chascanopsetta lugubris. Lineage (NCBI taxonomy): Eukaryota > Metazoa > Chordata > Actinopteri > Pleuronectiformes > Bothidae > Chascanopsetta > Chascanopsetta lugubris. The sequence goes on from JAFBJT010108496.1 coordinate 15,638, forward strand.
TCTGTTATTACTTTCTGGTCACTCTTCACTCAGTTTGGCCCCCGTCCACTAACGTGGAGGAGGAAGGATTTGCAATGCACACCGCCGCCACCAGGAGGCGACGTCGTCAATTAGTATCGTGTCGTTGTGATGCTAAATACAGGTCAAATAGCAAAGCGCGGCGAACGTAATTCAAGATTTGTTTGGAATTCTCAGCTGTTTCATTCATTTCTATCACGTTAATATGTATCATGTTGTCATGGCGCCACCTGTAGGTCAATCACTGAAACTGTTGCTAAACCGCACTCTTCAACTACTGGCATTTTTGAGGTTCAGGTCTAATGCGGCCGTCATGGTTTTGAGAAGCTGTTTCATTCATTTTTGAATAGCATCATACTGTTACAGCGCCACCTATTGGTCAATGACTGAAGATGTAGTAAAACCGCACTTTTCAACTGTTAACATTTTTTAGGTCTCGGACCATTGAGACAGTCATGGTTGTGAGGAGCTGCTTCATTCAATTCAATTTGTACCATGTTGCCATAGCGCCACCTACAGGTCAGTCGCTTTTTTTCTTCTTTTAAACCACATTTCATCAACAAAGTATTAACCCAAACCATCTGTGAGGAAAAAAATTGTTTGGTCCATGTCCCATTTACGAACATGGAGGAGAGGTGATGTGTTACTGCTTTCTGCCACCAGGGGGCGATCGAGGAGGTGGCTTCCCTTGTATGAAGCTCCATCCTCCATCACATGAATTCTACTGAAATACAGTAAAAAGCAGGGATTGAATTTTACTGCTGCTTCTGATTAATCAGTGTCTCATCAGTGTCTCTCAGCCAGGAGGTTCCGCTCCACTCGGCTCGGCTCGGCTCGGCTCGGCTCGTGCCGGTCCCGGAGCGTCAGCAGTGAGGAGGCGGCGCTGCTGGCTCCTTCATCCCGCACGTGTCTCTGCGTCACGGCCTTTAGCTGCCTCCGAGCCGCCCGGGCCGTCTGAGGACATCCATAACCCCCCCACCCCCACCACACACACACCCACACACACACACACACACACACACACACACACACACACACACACACACACACACACACACACACACACACACACACACACACACACACACACACACACACACATATTAATAAATAAAACAAGACAGCAGACTCCTCCATTGTCTGGGCACATATACAATAATGCAGTTCTCCGCCTCCACAGTTCCACATGTTATTATAAAGGTGAGGAGTGATAGAGAGTGATAGAGAGTGATAAGAGAGTGAGATCAGCTCCACACCTCCCCCGGTTCACGGCTTCATGTCTGACCCGCCGTGACTGTGACTCAGTGCGGCTGATTTGTTCAAACTGTACCGGGGCTCCTCGGCAGCTGTGACCCGGTCCATTCGGCAGACATGGGAGCCAGACAGACGCACACGTGCACGCGCACAGGCGCGTGCGCATGTACACACTCTCACACACTCACACACTCACACACACACACACTCACACACAGTAGAGGAATTATAACGAACACGAGTTACACAAAACAAGAAACCGGGGACACGGGCTCAGTCAAGGTAACTGGACGGATGTACAGGAAACAGGAAGTGGAACGTGTCAGAATTAAAAAATTTTTTATATAAATAAATATAAATATATTTATATTATTATTTATAAATATATATAAATATAAAATTCTATAAATTAATAATCATTCAAATGTATCCCCATGTTATCTATATTTGGTTTGTGTTTCAACAACAATACAATACGAGATAAAAAAAAAGATAGAATATAAGAGCAATATAAACATAACACAATACAGCACAGGGGGTAATGGGGGTAATGTAATGTATAACAAT
>JAFBJT010108496.1:25315-38085 GCA_016785325.1 Chascanopsetta lugubris
TCCATCATGTGATACTTCTAATATCAAAAACGCCTCCGTGTTGTTTAACTGAATCATCTCCTGTATAACCCATGCAACTAAACCGAACAGCTTTTGAACAGTCCGTTTGGATGATTTTAGACAATAGAAGTGTAGAATTGATCACAAATGAATAGAGAAAATAAATATTTAAAAATAATTATATATATACATAAGTACATAAAAACAGTCCTGAATTCTCAAATAAAAAAAAAAAACTGAAATTTGCAGATTTTTAAAATTAATAACGATTTCTGAACGTTATCCTCAAAATAGAAAAAAAGGTGGAATTCCTCTTTTAACTGTTGTTTTTCATTTTTTCAGCTACAACAAACATGGAGATGAATGTGAATATGAATATCATGATAATATATGGTGGAGTTACGACACAAGTATGTGCAGCTATATTAGATTTGTGTCTGTAGTCTGCTATTCTTAACCAGTCAATAAATATTAAATGTATTGGGGGGGGGGGGAAGAAAAGGTCAAAGGTCAACCCATGTGTAATGCGACCGTCATAAACCCTGGGATCTCTTTCCCTCCATTTGTTGTCACTCAGGCGAGTTGTGTCTCCACTTGATGCCAGTATTGATGCACATTACCAGTGCAGACAAATCTGATGCAAACAATCCACAGCAGTGTAATTACCCAGTAAATCTCACCCAGAAGTTAATTTCCTCTCATTTAATCCGGAGGTAAATAAAACCCTGTCTCCGTCTCGCAGACAGGCGGGCGTGAGGAACGGCATGTTTTTCGGCAAAGCCAAGCAGGTGTGTCCCGCGCTGCAGTCGGTGCCGTACGACTTCGAGGCGTACAAAGAGGTGGCTCTCACCATGTATGAGACTCTGGCCAGGTAGGAACGGCGCCCTCTGCTGGCTCTAAACTCAGCACTACATGTAAAAGTTGTGCCCAAGCTCATCATCTTGCCTTTTTGGTTGTTGTTGTTGTTGTTATTGTTGTTGCTCGTTCCGTCTCTCTGCAGTTACACGCACGACATCGAGGCTCTGAGCTGCGACGAGGTGCTGATCGACGCCTCGGCTCTGCTCGCCGAGCTGAGCGTCGGTCCAGAAGACGTGGCCAGAGCCATCAGGGCCGACATCAAGGAGAGGACGGGGTGCTGCGCCTCGGTGGGAATGGGTGGGTTGGTCTTTGCGCTATTTAAAGGTGCAGTGTGTAAGATTTTAGTCATGGTTCTCACCTCTAAAAATACCACAAAACAACAACACACTGACATTCCTGTGAATTTATTATCAGCTTCATGTTTTGTGTTTTTCACCATTCCCCTTAAAGGAGCCCATTAATGTATATTTACACGAGGAGCGGGTCCTCTCTATGGGGGGCCGTCATGTTTCTACAGTAGCCCAGAGTGGACGCACCAAACATCTTTTGAGTTTTAATGACAACTGAAGTCGACCACAGGTTCTCCTGCATGTTCAGAGCGATGAGGGTGAGGTGATGGATACAACATGCAACTTCACCACCAGGGGTCACCAAATCTTACACACTGCACCTTAAAAAGAAAAAAAATACCATTCCTAAATCGATCAAACTTGAAAAACTTTTTTCCTCAGGCTCCAACATCCTCCTGGCGCGACTGGCGACGAGGAAAGCCAAACCAGACGGCCAATATTTCTTAAAGTCTGAGCAGGTGGATGATTTCATCAGGGACCTGCCGGTCACCAGTTTGCCAGGTGGGCACACAGCACCACCTGCTGGCCAAACCCCGTCAATGTGCAGTCTCTCACTCAAAACACTCGGTTCCAGGTGTCGGGCCCGTCATGGGCAGGAAGCTGGCCGCCTTGTCGGTGCGGTCATGCGGGGACCTCCAGCAGGTGTCGCTGTCCCGGCTGCAGAAGAAGTTCGGGCCGCGCACCGGACAAACGCTGTTCCGTTTCTGCCGAGGTTTGGACGACCGGCCCGTCCGCTACGAGAAGGAGAGGAAGTCGGTGTCGGCCGAGATGAACTACAACATCCGCTTCACTGGGGTCAGGGCCACTTTCTCTCTCTTCTCCCACGTTCGTCATTTCTCTGCAGTCTCTCTTACGCAGAAGTGGGCACTTGTTTTCCTTGGGGGTGGGGGGGGCATAAGATAATTGTAATCATACGTTTTCACTCAAGTCCATTTGAGTACAAAGACAGTTCCCTCATGCTCAGAAATAAAGAAAAACACTTGGAAAAGCAAACAGGGCTGTAAACAAACAGGGGTGTTTTTCTAAAATGGGACTTTTATTTTGAAGGCCGGTCTGCTCTAACGTTACGGTTCTACTTCTCATCAGGTGGACGAGGCAGAGAGTTTCCTGACCAACTTGTCCATGGAGGTTCAGAGACGTCTGCAGGACGCCGGGCTCAGGGGTCGCCGGGTCACGCTCAAGGTCATGGTCCGGAAGGTCGGGGCTCCGCTGGAATCGGCCAAATACGGAGGTCATGGCATCTGTGATAATCTGGCCAGGTGAGAAACACTTCTTGTTATGAAGGACGACCAATGAGGAGGCGTTTCTCATATTTGCGTTTCCTGTCGCCGCCAGGACCGTGATGCTGGCTCAGTCCACAGACAGCGGTCAGCTCATCGCCGCCGCCGTCATCAAGCTGTTCCACGCCATGAAGCTGCAGCCTCAGGACCTGAGGGGACTGGGGATCCAGGTCCAGCTCCTGGAGGGAACCACCCAGGACTCCCCAGGCCCCAAGACTCGCTCCATCAAGGACATGTTCATCAACAAAGGTCTGTCTTTGTTTTTCTTCTCCTCCGATGTCACCCATAAATCCAATTGACTTAAAGGTGCAGTGTGCAAGATTTGGTGACCTCTAGAGGTGGAGTTGCATGTTGTGTCCATCACCTCACCCTCACCCTTCTGAACACACAGGAGAAGCTGTGGTCGACTTCAGTTTGTCACTGAAACTCAAAAGATGTTCAGTATGAGATGTTTTGCTACTGTAAAAACATGGCGGCCCCCGTAGAGAGGATCCACTCCTCATGTAAATATAGATTAATGGGCTCATTTAAAGGTGCAGTGTGATTTTTGGTTACATTTGTCACTTTTGTTTAAGAATATTTTATAAAAGAATGACTAAGCAATTACATATAAGCATTTTTATAATCATCTAGATGCTTTATTCATCCCCATTTCCTTTAAATGAGCCCATTAATGTCTATTAACATGAGGAGCGGGTCCTCTCTATGGAGGCCGCCATGTTTTTACAGTAGCCCAGAGTGGTACATACTAAACATCTTGAGGGTTACCATGGATTCTTCACGATGGATGCAACATGCAACTTCACCAGTAGATGTCACCAAATCTTACACACTGCACCTTTAAGGGCAATGGGAAAAAAAACAACATTTGGGTGATTAGAAATTCATGAAAATGTCAGCTTGTGATAGTTTTCTAGTCTTTTTTTTTTAGAGGTGACAAACATTGTACACACTGCACCTTTAAACGCGATTGTTGTAGGTGCTGCAGAGACCCGGACCGAGACCACGGCCTCATCACATCCCCCCTCCACTCCTGAACCGGTCGCAGGGACCAGCAGAGACCAGCAGGCGCAACAAACCCCCAAGAACCCCCGAGCTCGTCTCAACGTCAGCATCGAGGTCCCCTCCCCCTCACAGGTATTGATATATATATATATTAGAATTATTTTTTTATTTTTTTTATTTATTTCATTTCTATGAACCAGTTTCATCAAACTTGACCGTCTTTGATTTCCCAAGGTGGATCGTTCCGTGTTTGAGGCGCTGCCTCCTGAGCTGAGGGAGCAGGTGGAGCAGTCCTGGACTCTTCGGGACGGGAGACAGAACCGCCGTCGCTCACGGAGTCCTCAGGCATCCGCTCCTCCTCCTCCCCCTCCTCCTCCTCCGCCGCCTTCATCACCACCACTTCCATGTCCTGTGAGGACACGCCCGACCTCGCCCCCTCCTCTTCCTCCTCCTCCTCCTCCTCCTCTTCCTCCTCCTCCTCCTGCAGCTGGTCCTGCTCTGAACCCTCTCGCTGTGGGAACCTTGGTTCTACAGATTCCAAACCAGCCCGACTCTTTGGGAATTGTGCTGGAACTACCGAACTTCTCACAGGTGGGAACGCAGTGCGATGACCTCACGCAATAGTCCCCAGGGTTTACGGATGAGTTCCGCAGTTCACAGGGTGGCCACTTGAGGCAGGCCATCCCCATAGACTCCCATGTTAAGATGCTCAACTTTAGTGGTGAGTGAAACATGTTTAAAACCTGGTACAAATCATGGATTCGGTCTCAATCGGTCACATTTTCCCCTGCGACAACTGTCGATCGTTATTTTTTCATGATGCATAATTACGCAGACTCATCACTTGATTGACAGGTGACGTCATTGTTAGCTTGGCGCTGCTAGGATTCGCATAGCTCCCTAGCCAGAGCCAACAGTCAACTGTCATGGGCTGTGGGTGTGGTTAAGCCGTAGACGCTCATTCACCCCCCCCCCCTTCCCCCGGCTCCCACTGTGCTCCGCCTCTTTGCCCATTTTCGGATGTAGGGAGTAAGTGGGAGGAGTTAGGCACCGGCACTCCGTAGAAGCCGTCCATCCGTCTCTGATTGTCTCCTCCACCTCATGAAGTCCCTTGTTGTTGTTGTGGCTGCAGGTGGATCCGGATGTTTTCGCCGCCCTCCCCAAAGAGCTTCAGGACGAGCTGAAGTCCGCCTACAACCGCTTAACCGCCCAGCCTCAGACCAAACCCTGTAGGTCACCGCGCCAACGGGTGGTAGAGGAACGTCCCGCGCGCCACCACGGTGCACCTAACCCTCTGTGTTCCTCTGCAGTGGAGCCCAAGAACCCGCTGCTGCAGCTCAAGCAGCCGGGAGCCGGGAGCGGCGGCGTGGGCCGAGCGAAGCGACGCTACAAGAGGAAAAACGCAGCGAGTCCGGTGAAGAAACCGTCTCCCGCGAAGAGGCGCGGCGCCACCAACAGTCCTGCCAAGACCCTGCAGCCCCTGATGACATCACGGGAGAAATTCAACCTCGTGAAGGTGGGAGGCCGTGACCGTTATTGAGGATGGGTGGATCAGTCTTGAAGCTTCTGACTTCCCTGTTTTTGCCGCGCAGACGGAAAACACTCCCGCGGCATCCTCCTCCAAACCCGAGCTCCCGGAGCCCTTGAGCAAACTCATCCCTCGCCCTGGTCCCGCGCTGGCCGGAGCCTGTGAACTCACCGACATCAAAGCCCTGCTGAGGGAGTGGGTCACCACCATAACGGGTAGGTGTGACTTACAGCCTGGAGGCGGAGCCAGCTTTTGTTGTTGTTTGTTTGTTTGTTTGTTTGTTTGTTTGTTTGTTTGTTTGTTTGTTTGGGGGGTTCTCAGGAGTAACCGCTGCCTCCTCGTCTCCTAGACCCGATGGAGGAGGACATCCTGCAGGTGGTGAAGTATTGCACTGATCTGATCGAGGACAAAGACTTGGAGAAGCTGGATTTGGTGATGAAGTACATGAAAAGGTGAGTTCACGTCGTCCGCTGATCCGCCTGGCAACCAGCTTCTGTATTTTCCGTGGTGTTCGGTCAAGCTCGTGGTTGTTGATGGCGTAAGTCCGCCTTCTCTCTCCAGACTGATGCAGCGCTCGGTGGAGTCCGTGTGGAGCATGGCCTTCGACTTCATCCTGGACAACGTGCAGGTGGTGGTGCAGCAGACGTACGGCAGCACGCTGAAGATATCGTGAGGAAGGGGAGGAGTCTGTTCTCACTGTGTTAAACCTTTTTGTTTAGTTTCACATCTCAGTTGATGACATTTCCTACTGAACAGTGACGCCACTGCCACAGCTGCCATCTAATGGCTCCACACACACTCACGGCATGACGCCGTGACGGCATTCGCTCCGCCATTTTCTGTTCTCGCTCTTTAAAAGATGAGTGACCGAAGGAGAAACTGTTGGAAAATGGAGACATTTTTGGGAAGCGATCATCGTAGCAGTTTTTAAAAACGCCTCTGTTTTTTTTTTTTTGAGAAAAGTTATTTTGGTGCCAAATATCACGACAACAATCAGTTCCACTCGCAAGACGAATCTGATGCTCACGCTTCTGCTAAGCAGTACTTCACCGTGTCTGACACTTTCAGTTCAAACCAGAGCTGGTGAGAATTTAAATTCACTGATTTCCCTAAATAATTAAAGGTGCAGTGTGTAGGATTTAAGGTCTACCAGCAGAATATAATGCTCAAAATGATGTATTTGTTGCCATATGATAATCACATGGTGTTTTATTTAACCCGAGAATGAGGCCAAAACAGAGAGGCCCCGCCTCCATGGAGGCCACCGTATTGGATGAGGGTCTTAGATTCTCCCAAATACTTCAGAGGAGGACATGAGGCACAGGGATATTCACTTGGCTTCAATTTATCGCTTCACCTCTAGATGTCACTAAATCCCACATGCTGCACCTTTAAAGGAAAAAGGAGTTTTCAAATCATGTTTCTCCTTGTAGCTCCACTCCGATGTCGAACCTGTGATAATCTCAGAAACCATGAGAGGACATTCTCCTGCATTTCATTCATCTGGTGTTTGACGCCACTCGCACAGACCCGTGAAATATCTGCTGCTGTTGCATCACACAGAAAACAACAACAAAGAACAGTGTTTTCAGCAGCAGTCTGTTTTTTTGTTTGTTTGTTTCTTGCAAAAAGTGCCAAAATCTGTTGTTATAAAATGTAAATAGCGTTTTTTGGAAGATCCTTGTCGAAGGTTTTCAAAAGAAAAAGATAATGTATGTATGTCTAGGGCGGCACCTCTTGTATTGTTTACATGTAGTGAATTCTTAGTAACTTGTCTTCGAATTGTAAATCTCACCCCTTTCTCCTCTTCTCTGACTTTGTTTGTACATTTCTCCCACTTTGAAATCAGACGCCGGCCAAAGCTCTTCATCGCGAGGTTCACTGTTGATTCTCAGTAGCGCTCTGATTTTGCACGACTGGGGTTACGGCAATCAATAAGTAGCCTATGCATCTTTTTTCTCACTAACAAGGAAGATGTCGCTTTGAGATGATGTAACGTTTCATACAGGAAGTATTTGTAAATCTCCGTTTTCCAGTTTTCATAAAGCTGATTTTAAAAATAATGCTGGATTTGCATAGGGAACGGGAGGTTGTGTTGTTTTTTAAACTCTGTAAGCATCTTGCGTACTTTACATGCGTCGGCCTCATCATTGTCATAATGTCACTGTTGTCATGGTGACAATAATGATCAGAAGCACTCGGTTGCAAAAGGGGGTCTCAATCGGTTTCTCTATATGCAAACCAAACAGAGCAGTCATGTTTCCTTTGGTTTTTTGAAATGAATGTAATTCATCTTGTGCAAAACCTCCACTTGCTCATTTTCAAGATGTCGGTTCTCTTCACCTCATAACTCTCCAGAAGGGAATGGCCAGGAGCTGGACTGCATGGGACAGTCTATAGTCTTCTCTCAACTGGCTTGTGCCTGACGACCTTAAGCTGTGAACTTGTTTGTAAGTTTTCTAAAATCTTGGTAATAAACAGTTAACTCTGTCATAAGTAATTGGTCTCTCTCTGAAACTTTACAAGATGTCACTAGATCCTATATACTGTACATTTAGTACTGGAGTGTCTCAATGTGTCTCACGTTCCTGTGCTGGCAAAGGCATTTTGTCCTAAAACTGTTTTCGTACAATTTGTATAATATCTGTATAATTGTATATAACCTGGATGATCATAAGAGTACTACTATATTTTAGGTTTCCAAATTATATAGTTCCTTGGGGACAATGATTCACTTGTATAAGTCCAAATGGTCCTATTTGCCTGGTGGGCCCCCAAGTCCCTTGCACCGCCCCTGCATTTTTACATTGGCGCATTACCCGGATGTGAAGTTAAACCAGGCCAGCTCCGCCTCCTCGGCTCATCGCATACAACGTCAGGCGCTGCTGCAGCTCGCATTTCCCGCACGAGTCTTCCATCTCTCACTAACCCAAGTAAGTTTTACCAACAAGTTCCTGATGATATACATTTTATTTCCTCTCCATCTCGACACTAAAGCGACTTTACGTTTGTCGCCGCCTCGCGCGCATGACCGTCGTGCCACGGGAGCGTGAACGTCTTTTGAGGGAGACTCGGTGGGGTTAGCGGTTGCTAACTAGCTTAGCATGCTAACAGAAGACGTAGTAGCCTTTTTATATTCATAGTTTGTTTCCTTCGTACTTGTAGATGTATGTACGTGCCGCCAAAACTCTCTAACTAGTATAGGTATACGGTGAGAATGACATTAACGGGTTAGCTGTGACGCTAGCTATGTGTTAGCTTGGTGTCGTCGCTCCCCGGGGACACAAAGCTAACAGACGGCAGAAACAAGGCGTGTCGCCCGGCCGTCACCGCGGTTTTGTCCTCACCTAGCAGACATGTAGCATTCGGCGTATCAGGTTCTTTGTATCAAAGACATGTGAAACCGGAGCTCTCTGCACCACAGGCATCCGACTTCCATTATGCGGGGGAGCTAATGCAGGGCTATCCGTCATTGTTGTCATCAGGTGGTAGCTAGCTTTCCGGGTCGTTCATCCAGAGCCTGACAACTGTTGGCAGCAGATCAATACATAAAGAACACAGTAAGGACAGAGGTGGGGGGGCAGCGTCCTTCCGTTGCCATGGCAACGATTGAGTCAGGGTGTAAACTGCATTATGGATGGAAGTTCAGGCTATTGACAGGAAGATTCAGCCACTGGAAAAACGAATACATAGGATTATAACCCTGTAAACCACTAAAATGGTGAATTAAAGGTCCATTTCTATTGGTCGAAAAGTATTGTGTATTAATCATACTCGCTTTTTGTGTGTCAATAGTTGTTATTACCAATGGAGATTTTGAAAAATGTCACACAAATATTATGTGTCGGCTAATCAACAATTTGATTATTGATAAAGGAGCTTAGCTGGCGTATACGCGCAATATAAATAATATTAGAGACACGCCGCTTCCCTTTCATCATAGGTGTATTCAGAGACAATGAACTATACCATTGAATCAGGTCATCACTTGCAACCAGTAGCCCAAACCGGCTTTCTTTATTTAGACACCCAATGGCTACTTCATCTCCTCATAGTTCTTCCCAAGAAGACGATCAAGTCGTTAAAGTCAAGGTAACAGCCAGCTGATCAGATGCATGAGGTCATCTAAAAACCTTACCTGGTGGTTCCATTAGACTCTCTACCTTTGGGACCAGTTCTCTGACGGTAACCGTGGGTTAAGAGTTTGTGACTCGGACCAGAGCTCTCCTGAGGTTCTCGTGTAAATCAACAGCACCGACTCTGTTCTGTCCCCGTTGACTTTATCCGTTGGTGTTCGCCACAGGCTCAGACAGGGAGCACCAGTGAACCCGCAGCCATGGCCAGCCAACAAATAGAACTCATCGCCAAGGTTTTGGAACAGTCAGCCAAGCTGGTGGAGGACCAGGTGGACGTTGAGCTGCAGAAACTCAACGAGATGGATGAGGACGACCTGGAGAGACTGAGGGAGAGGCGGCTGGAGGCACTTAAAAAAGCCCAGAAACAGAAGCAGGTGTGTGGGATGTTGTCACAGAATGAATTGATCATCTCAATCCTTCAGACGTAACTGTTTTTTTTTTGTCCTCTGTTTTGAAGGAGTGGTTGTCTAAAGGCCACGGGGAGTACAGAGAAATCCCCAGTGAAAAAGACTTTTTCCCAGAGGTGAAGGACAGCAAGAATGTCGTCTGCCACTTTTACAGAAGCAGCACCTTCAGGTGAGGCCATCAGAAAGTAAACCTTTATATCAGTCCAGACCCTGAGCCTGACCTTTCTGTCTCTTCTCCCCTCTCGTGCAGATGTAAAATTCTGGACAAACACTTGGCCATCCTGGCAAAGAAACACGTGGAAACCAAATTCATCAAACTGAACGCGGAAAAGGCTCCGTTCCTGTCGGAGAGGCTGCGGATCAATGTCATCCCCACGCTGGCTCTGCTCACAGACGGGAAAACCAAGGACTACGTGGTCGGATTCACCGACCTGGGAAACACAGACGAGTTTTCCACAGAGATGCTGGAGTGGAGGCTCGGCTGTGCCGATGTTATCAACTACAGGTGGGACACAACCTCCACATCAACGTACTTCACACAAAAAAGGAAAATTGTGAATTCAATGAAAATACTCTGCATCAAGTTTAAACTGATTTCTAAATGTATTTTGTCAATATAACCAACACATACCAAGTTCGCAATTGTTTACACTTTGCAAAATCATCCCATGGGCTGGATCGGACCTCTTAGCAGGCCAGTTTGGCCCGCGGGCCGTAACTTTAACCCCCCCTGCTCTATAAGCTGTTTTGTTTTAAAGCATACATAAATAAATGAATAAAAACGTATGTATTTATCTTGACACAGTGGTAACCGGACGGAGCCCCCCGCAGCGACGCAGAGATCAGGCACGAAGTTCACGAAAGTCGAGAAGAAAACGATCCGGGGCCCAGCGAACAACTCCGACTCAGATTCCGACGACGACTGAAAAGCAGAAGGTGCTCGTTGGCTTTTCTCTCTCAGGGTCTCCCTCAAGAAAAACAAGTCAAACAGACGGCCCGATTTCACTTTTCCTTTCCTCTCCAAGCGACTTCATTAACACCAGGATAGTTTCTTTTTCCTTTCTTCGTTTCTCAGCCTTCAGACTTATTTAAGGAATTATCGATTATGGGATGGTTAGTGTCACTGCTGCCGGTGCGTACCATGTGACGACATTGATCGCTTTGTTCACACACCCAGCTTGTTTTGAATCTTGGCACGTTTCGGTCCAGATTGGATTACTCTGGTTTTCATTGTTTGCATAATTAAAGTAAGGCTTCCCAAGTCACCCACCCGTGCTTTAGTTATATTTACACTCACAGTAGATCACCATGGCAACCGTAACCAAGAAAGGTGACGTCTGGAAATATTTTCACATGCATTTCAATGTGTTTGGTGCTAAACTCACGTACTAGATGAGACAACAGGAAGTCATTTGTCACATCATTTGTCGGCCCGGTTGGTACACTCCATGGTGATGATACCAGTGTGGAGAAGCTAAGCTTGCCAATGATGAAACTGATGACAAGAGATATACCCCCATTTAATTATATGAAAGGAGAAAGCTTCCGGAGTTGAAACTACGTCCGACGAGAGCTGGAAGTCGATAATTGACATTAATGTGAAAGTGAGAGACAGTGATGGTCTCAGGCGACCAAACAGCTTGGTCAGGGAGGTCCATTTCCAACTGGTTACAGAAGCATAACAGTGGTTCTTGTTGGACCTTTCATGGTCAAAATATTTACAATGTAGAATTTGCGAGATATCAAGAAAAATTACTTTACATGCCGACCCCTACTCCGGAAGCAGCTGATCCGAATGCAGTCATCAGTCAGGTTTGGAACCCTTTTAAATTTTAATCTTGGATTGGACATGTTCATTTTCCTTTACATGTCATGTGCTTGTTCGGCCTGTCTCTTTTATGAGAACAGGAACCATCAATCATGAAGTGCCAAGATGATCTTTCAGCATCCGATTACATTTGACTGTTTCCTTGGAGCAAGAATCCAGAGTTAATAAAAAATACAAAATAATGGAGATTGTCCGTGGTGGTGATTTCCTCTCCCCATTGTCATCGACATGCCATCAGCACTGTGGGGCCGGAGGATGACACTTGAGAGCCCCCTATGGGCCAGCAGTTCAGTTTTTCTTATATGAATGCAAAGCACGTACTGTGTTATAAATAGAAACGGAATCCATTACATCTGGGCTTAGTGAAAAATTCAAGAGACTTAATTCAAACAAGGGATTTTCATCTTTTTTTGAAAAGAACTTTTAATGAAAGTTAACTGCACCAGTGGTCGCACAGTGTATTCATTGCAACAGAGTTACATGTACATGTGTAATTTGACATATCTGATGGGTAGATAAATAATAGCGACTTGGGTTTTCATTTTCTATCCCTGGTATTCACCGCTTTATCACACAGCCCATGACGTTCAAAAAGTGGAATCAACACATCTTGGTTGTTAGATGACAAGTTATGTACAATTGAATGATTTCTCTCACTGGAGCTAAGCGTCAGTAGCCTCGGGAAGGACAGGTTTGAGGAGGCGTCGGACGATCAGCTCCCCCTTGCTGTTGATGTAGCTGTCGGCCATGTCCTCTTCAGAGGGGAGACCGTACGGAGTCTTCAGGGGCTGGATCCTAAATGGACGAGGGTATGTGAAATAATCATGATGGCTGTTGTCAAGTGTCTTTCCAGTGACGTACTACGAAACGTGCATCTCTGGTCATCCATGGCAGAAGGGGGCGCTCTTTATCGCTTCTTTTTCAAGGCTGCGGAAGAGCCTCTTCTTTTATTCTGTTGGTTACTGGTCAGAACGTTAGTGGGTGGGACACTTCCTTTATCAGTTTGGAGCAGTTGACCAATCACAAGAGACCGGGTCAGTTCGCCAATCAGGCTAGTCTGGGATTTCTGAGAGGGAGGGGGAGGAGCTTTACAAAGTGGACAGTGAAACCATTTGAGACTGTCGACCGGCTCTAATAGTTACACTCATTAAAATGTACGCCCCCCCCCCCCCCCCCCAAAAAAAAGAAAGTAAAACGGGTGTCCTTTAAACCACACGGGACAAAATACTATCCTTACCTCACCAGATGCTTGACAAATTTCAGTTGGTCGTTCACCGAGGCAATGTTTTTGTGAATCACAGGTTTGTTCCCCTAAACCACAAAACAAAAAGAGAGAGCGAGGCGTGAATTCACCGATCAACCGTCAGAAAAATGATCA
>JAFBJT010108496.1:43702-78698 GCA_016785325.1 Chascanopsetta lugubris
CACGCACACACACACACACACACACACACACACACACACACACACACACACAGATACACACAAGCTCAACAAAAATCCCCTATAGCCACACCTATTCCAGAAGGTCTCAGTCTGCCTTGAATGAGCCAAACCAATGAATATGTAATTGAGACTCGGATATAATTATCGCACAGTGTGGATTCAGCTCGCAACCGTATTTGATCAAGTGGGAATTACTATATTATTTATGCATGTTGTGTATGTGTGTGTGTGTGTGAGTGATTATAGATGAATTGACATTCATGTACAACTTTACATAAATTGAAATGCACCAGTTTAGGTTCACATTGATTAAAGCTGAATAAGTTGAGAGTTAACATCACTGCAGAACACGCACTCCAATTACACTGCAATTTGCAAATGGCTGGAAAATGTATACGTCGTATTTTTGAGACACTTCCACATTTACCCGGTGCTCTAATCACAGAATCTCCACATGAGCGAGTGAACACGATGAAATAAGATGATCAAATATCATAGAAAAGTCACCAGTCTCTAGAGGAGAGCAATGAAGCTGCAGATTGGAGTTCAATTATTGATAATAAGTGGATTGTAATTAAACCATAGACCTATATAGCTACGCACATGTGTGGCTTATTATTGATTTAAATATATTTGGGTTGCATTTGAAGTGTTGTGCTGTCTGGCACTTTGCTCGGTGGGATGTTTTGTGACTTCCCTCCACATTGTTCTTCGTCACTGGTACCGACTCTAGAGAAGCTGAAGGACCGATGGTAATGAAAGCGCTCCCTGCCAAGTGATTGCACGTGTGCCATAGCCACTAATTGACACCTACGAATCTATCAATGAGCCAATCATTGGCTGCTGCCACCTGATTCTACCACCTCAGAGAAATCATGCGCTTCAGTGAGTCAGATCCAGCGTCAGTCCACCAACACTCAGTTTCCTCTTATTTACCGGCTACAATGTACCTTCAAATACAAAGGGCTCATTCCGTCTCTGAAACACTCGTTTCATTTGAATAAAGGTTGATGTAAATGAGAAATACACCTCCAGGATCTTTATTTATTATTGAAATATTCTCGCTTTGAATAATACAGAGGAGCTGAGTACAATCACTTCCCGTCTCTCAAAGAAGACCAGAGAACCTGTTGAGTAATAAAAGCTATGCCTCACTGACCTCCACAATTGGCCTGAAACTTCATTCATGGCTGCTGTGAGCGAAATAACAGCAAAGTTAATGTTGTGGGCGGGTTCGGAGCAATTAACTTCTCCATTAAGCCTCATCTTGGAAGTGTCTATTATCTCTTGCATTGCTTTTTGAATGTTTTTCAAAGCAGCCTTGGCATTGCCTTCTTTGTATATCTGCTCGGTGTTGCAGCGAAGGTTTTATTACATTTCATATATCTGGTGATAAAATGAATGAAAACAGCCCGGTGACGCCTGCGAGAAGTTCCTCTCGTCACGTTACCATGAAAGCAGTGTGAGATATTAATTAAGCGTGTCTTAAAGCTAGTAAAGTCACAGTGGAGTGCAGAGTGCAGACTCTTCATCAAAAGCTCAATGGGAGTTTTGCATTGTATTTTGAAAGTCCAACATATTCACCTCTTCTGCTCAGCAACGTCATCTTCACAAATTGACACCACTTTCATGCGTGATATCACTTTTAAACAATAAGTACAATCATCAGAATTAAAACTAATGATTTGATATAAATGAACTACACCACTGTTTCAGAAATATATAAATTATATATAAATGTATAAATATATAAGAATATGTAAAATTTTGTTTTTATTATATAAAAAAAACTCAATATTCTATTATGGATTTATCTCAGTTTTGAAATGATATTCTATGTGTCTGCACATTTTCAATCCATCAATTATTATCTTTCTCTAGATAAGTTAAGTGTTTTCGAACACGAAAATTATTTTGATGACTGCTTCGGTCAGGGCATCCTGCATGTGTGCAGCTTTATTTTCTCAAAGTGAAAAAAATCAAATGCATGCACTTACACCCCTTTTATTGACAAACAACCCTGCTTGCTAATAAAAGGAGTGTCCATGTGATATCGTGAAAGGTCACATTGGGTCAGAGTGTTTTCTGTGCAGGGATCAAAGAGCTTCCTGTCCCACAGTCACAGATCCTCATCACACCATCCATTCCATCCAATTATTACATTTCAGCCGAGAGTAAACAAGCTGCAGTTGGATCACCGACGTGATGGAATCACATAAGATGTGCATATAAATGATGATTAGCCTCGTAATTGTAATGGGCCTCCTCGGGCTCAGTGACGTTTCAGTGAGAAGACGAGTTCTGAGTGTTTGAAGCCAAAGATCAGCTTTTTTGCAACCTGCAGAGTTTAGAGGAATTCCTCTGCAGATTTTTTTTTTATTCAATTTAAATTTGTATTGATTCGCAGAGAGGGATTTATTAAATCTGATTTTTTTAAAATCTGTTAATTTGAAATGTCTATTTAATAATGGAGATATATGTGCATGTATTATTCATTTACATATTTATTCATTTGTTTTTTTACTTATAGATGTTGCAAGGACATGCCTTTTCTGGAAATTGTGTGTGTGTATGTTCGTCGTGAACTTTGCTGCAGTTTTACAACATGGAAATATATCTTTTATCTTATCTTATCTTATCTTATCCTATCTTATCTTACATTGGCCAGTGTTGAACACTACTACGGTTACAATGCTTGACTTATGGTCGTACATCCTCCCGAAGATATCGACCCCTACCACATAGGACTCCACATTGGTTAAATGTAACTGTGCATCGCTATGACAACGGCTTCCATCCTTTCGCCTTCACGTGTGCTCCCACCTCCAGTTACTTGTGTTGTTTGTCTTAACGATATTCACTTTGTTCCTCTCTGTTTGAAGTTGGCAGGGACTTTGGGTGTTTGAAGCAAAACACACCAATTAGTCCATAATTAGTTTGTTGTGAAACCGTGACACCAATGCTCAACCTTAAATACATATAATGTGCTGCTCTAATGATGAAGGAACGTTGTGTTGTTATGGACTCTGTAACCTCTGTGTCGATGCTACACACAACCATAAAGAAGGTTTGGCATTTAATTTGTTCTGGTTAATGTTCAGTATGGAAACCTGTGTCCCTACGAAGGCATCAATGTGTGTGTGTGTGCGCGTGTGTTTGTGTGTGTGTGTGTGTGTGTGTGTGTCTGTGTCTGTGTTGCTATCTGATGCTATCCCCAGGGAAATGTTTCCCTGTATAGAGATTAAGATTCCACTGATAATCTCCTCTGAACTCCTGTCACTTTGGTCCCGAAATGTGTTTTTGCTTCATCTCAAAGTCCAACGAAGCCAACTCTGAAATATAAGATAATCTCTCGCATTGTGAAATAATCACACGGTTGTTTTTTTTCTCGGCTGACAACGACACCGCTTATCGATCCGTACGAGTCCGAAATAGGAGGCAAAAAACAAAAATGTATACGATTGGCAACTAATGCAGTGGTCCTGAAGTGGCCGTTTCCCCCACTGGAGCGGCGAATCCCCGTTAGAGCAGAACCTGAGAGGACGGACATCCATTATCTGTGGTGCCGAAGAGGTGGAGGAGATTATCTGACTCCTGCAGGTTGAGCTGGCATCCCACAGTTTGCAGACATCAGGATCCATCTCCCCGCTGTCGATCAGAGTCTGGCGCTGTCTCCATTAGCGCCTCGTGGCAGATGTTCCCCCGTCCGCCGTCCATTGCTTAGTGTCACACCTCCTTAATTGGGCGTGGTAATTATCCAATCGCACGATATTAAGTGTCCTATTTGTGGAAATGCGGCTGGTGAAAATGAATAGTCATTGATTTGGCAACACTGACATTCAACTTACTCCTTTTCGCACATTAGCCTAGCATTGATTGCTGGCAGCGCTTCCTGACCATCGACCGGACTCCTAATGTGCGGTCCAGGCTTGACCATTAGAACCATCCATTATCGGGCCTCGCCATCCACTGGCCTGTCACCGCGGTCTGGTGGGAAATTGGCGAGCAGACACGACTGTGACTGGGAGGCGGAGGCAAATTTAGGTTCTCCAGTTTCTGTCAGCGGGCTATTGCATAATTGATCGATTATAGCCCATATACTCTGTGGGGCTGTCGGGTCTTAGAATATGTATGAACGACGCTTTATGTGCGTGCGCGAGCTCATCGCTTGTTTCGCATCCGCCGCAGCGCTCCAGTGTGCACGAAGCTCGCCCATCCACCGGCTCCCTCCCTCTAAGTGTTGCGTTTTCCGCCGCGCGTCTCGAGACGTGTTCGCCGCTTACATCTTCTTTATTCCGAGCTTGTCACACGGAAAATGAGTTGAAAAATTCATCCCTAACCCTACATAGGATATTTATACATCTCATGCTGCTGCTCTGGTATGGATTTACACAGGTCAGGGCCGGATTAACATTTCCGGCGGCCCAAGGGCTGGAATCTGTTGCCGAGCACCTATTGAACCCACACCCACCCACCTTCTGTTCACGGGGCAAACATGCAGGCCGGCCTGCGTTGTCCTTTCTCACCAGCTCCACTCAGATTTTTTGATATATAATTTGGAGTTTGGAGATTTGAATATATTGATGCTGGAACTGTGAATATCATTCAAATTCAAATACTCACAGGTTTGTCTCAAATACAACAAAAAGCTTTTGGAATTGGATTTTTTGTCTGATGACGATGTTTGTTTCAGAAGAATTTTCAGAAAACTGTTCAACCAAAGAAGTAGAGCGCGACACTGATTTCCATTTCTGCTCCAAATCAGTGGGATGGACCCAATCATTTTGACATTTTCAGATACTTTTCGATATTTCCATTTCTTTTCCAATATAGTGGGGTGTTTCCCATTCGATGTGCTCCGGATGCTGAAGTGTCCTCGGGCAAGATGCTGAACCCCACAACATCCCATGTACTCATCCATAAGAAGTGCTGCAGTCAGATGCACAGCACTCTTCTGTAAAGTGCTTTGAGGGGAGAGGTCATCGAGACCTGATAAAACATTATATCAATACAGACCATTTACCATTCTAACGTAAAGAACATATGAATTTATTCCGAGGAGTGTGTGCGCATAAAAACGTCAGTAAAAATGTTTCTCGTTACATTTCTGCCAATAGACATGAAAATCATCTCGCCTATGTCTTACACACTGCACCTTTAAAATATCCAGCGGCTAAATGAATGAGAGGATTTGGTTCAGGGGTAGTGGAGGAAAACACACCATTTCTGAGCAAACTGGTGGAACATGGAATAAACTGGTGAAGAAACAGTGATACTCGATATTCTGGTCACGAGCTTTATAAATAAATAAATGAATAAATAAATACCAATGCCAAGCGCCACTTGATGCCACTCTAACACTGTTGCACAGAGGACAGTTGAAACACAGCTTCATTTGACATGCAGTGAGTCCGGGGGCCTTCGAGACCCCCGAGTTATCCGGGCTTCCACTTAAGTCGCCCCCCTATGCCCGGTTAATAACCTGCTCCTCATGGAGGTTGATGCACAGCAACTTTGAACAACCATGATAAATGATGGTGAAAACAATCGCCTCTTCTCCTACATGCCGACAATATAGAGTCACATTTGTACCAATAGGCGTACAGATGTGTTATATTATTCCCCTCATGGAGGTCCCTGCGTTTCTGGCCTCCCCCTTTCAGCCTTCAGTCCAAACAGTGATCCAGTCAGCCGCTTTCATTGCATCAGTCTGATTGTCCACACTGGTGGTCTCCCCGTGCTCTGCATTTGTGGCTGTAACCTGGGCTCGCCGGGGTGCAAAGTTTAGGAGAGATCGATCATCATAACGGGGGAAGGCAGTTTAATAACGCTGCTGTGGACTCCTGAGAACAGCCGGGCATTTATTTAATGTAACGCCGGCTGTAATGCTGGGGAGCTGACAGACGGAGCAGGCAGGAAGAATGATGTCACCTTCCCTCTACCTGCTGAACTCATCGAGGAGCGGTGGCCTGTAGGAACGACTCTGTCGTGGCCCTGTCTGCCCTGAGCTCACAGAAGTGTAAAATCACAAGTTAAACTCTTTTTTATTTAATTGTGAAAACATGATCAACACTGTCGGTCCATCTGTTCAATGAAAACGTCCTCTACGTACTTTGTATGTGTAGTTATATAGAGTCATTTCATCATTATTTTACTTAATACTAATAACAACCATCCGTCAAATCATTACCCATTATCCATCATTTTCAGATATTTGTGTTACTGTATAGGTTAAAGGTGCAATTCAATGCATGGGAAGGTAGTCGTGAAGTTGCATATTGCAGTGGAATGCCCCTCCCATCAGTTATTATAAAAACTCAAAGGCTGTTTGGTTTGTCCATTATAGGCCACTGTAACAACATGGCGGCGCAGCATAGTGGCTCTGTTGAGAGGCCCCGCCCCTAATATAAACCTGAATGGCTCATTCTGGGGTAATGAAAAGCAGTATTCATACATTGAGGGTAATTATGCACTCATGAAAACTTCAATATCATTATTTCATATTCCATTTCTGCCGCAGGGAGTGGAAACAATTTCCCCCAAATTTTACACACTGGGCCTTTAACCCAAATGAAGATTAGTTTTAGAGTTGTATTACGCTGCTCTGCAAACATAATGAGAGCTGTTTTGTTTGTTTTGCCGAGTTCTAATTACAGAACGACAATCGCCGTTAACTACAGCCTCAGTAATAATCATATTTAATTTAACACTGCGACGACAAAAACAACAAAAGTCCATAATAAGCTTCACAGTGCTTGAACGTGTTGTGTCCAATTTCTTCCTGCGCTCACTCATAATTGTTTGGTCGCGGGCGACATGGCTGAAAGTTTGTTGTTCCCAAGAGGGAGGTCGTGTGCTACATCTAAATGAAAGAAATATAATAGAGACTCGAACATAAGCGGGAAGCATGAAACATATCGAAAAAGATACGTCAAGCAGGTATTTGATGATAATAACTAACATATGAACGGACCGAGCTGCGCGGCTGTGAGGCAGCTGCCTCAGGAGGTTGTCCACTGACCTGAAGGACGTTGGTTCCATCTCAGATTCCCGCTATTTTTCTCCGCGTATGGAATCGCGCTTCGGGCGAGATGCTAAGCGCCAAGTGTGGACGGCGCCTGACAGAGTCCGTGTTGCGAGATGATTTGTTTTATGTGTGAACCACACTCGGTGAATTAACATTGTTCGCGAAATAAATGTTTTGTTATTATCATCATCTGACTCAGTCAATGAATCAATAGTTCATCCAAGAATCATATTTCATGGAATTCAACCAAATGATCGCTCCATAATGAGTTGAAAGTCATGCCAGTGTTCCCTAGCAACCAATGATGAACAATGATTCAAAGTTAAAAGTGTGTAGCTTTGGCTCCACTGCTGCGGCAGGATATTGATTGCCCTTGAAAAGCTGAATGTTTTGAATAATCACTTTGACTTGGAGATGACAAATTTGAAATTTCAACAGACTCCAGACACCTCAACTATTAATTATTGTCATCAGTATCAGGCCTAAATATCATTTGTGCACTACTACAAATCCACAGTAACACTGAGTCAGCATGATTTTTCATTAGAACCTTGTATTTGAGGTTCTTGGTTGCAGTGATCAGTTATTCTCTAGTGGTTTTGAATGAACTTTGAGTTGCTCCTTGATTCTACAGCTTCATTTAGCATCATGTTTTCACCCAAAGCGACATTCATCTGAGGCTGATGGAGAAGCAGATATTTGAACCTATTGTTTTTTGTCCTGTGTGACACTCATTTTTTGGAGCCCTGTAAAACCTCCGCTGTATGTGTGTGTGTGTGTGTGTGTTTCTCTTGTTGTTGCCAAATACTTACGTGTGAAACCATGGGGCGGGTGGACAAAATGCACACAGTCCAGAACAATAGTAGAGTTGCTACTAGCACCCAATGTTTTCAGCGTCCCGGAACATGGGGAATATGTAAAATGGCACTTTAGCGCGAGCAGCAGCAGATTCATCTGTAGAGAAGCGCGTTCATTAATAAAACAAGAGGGCTTGAGGAAGAAAAGGTGTCTGCTGCAACTCGCGGCTTCCCAAAACAGCAGAGGTGTTTATGCGTTTGCTCCGCTCATAAATATTTCAAACCAAATTACAAAGGCCTCTCAACGCAAATCACCGTCCTGATTCACAGAGATTGAACAAAACAAAGTTTAATCCGCCGTTAGTCCCTTTCACATTACATTGTGTTTAGAGTTCTCCCATATTTGGTGATCGGTTCGGATTCGTATGCATAAAATATACGGCGTGTGTTAGCACAGTCCGCGGGGTGTTTGTCAGGATTTACGGAGAGTTGCCGCCTCCTCCGCGCGCCGCCGCTGTTCGCCACTTCACACCGATGCTCCTTATTGCGTGGAAAGTTTGCTGTGGCAAGGAGCCCGCTTGTAAATCATGCATATTGGATGAGACATGCAGCAGATGAGCCTGGGCCCTCCAGTCATGCCTAGCATTAATTAAATATCAATTGGCCCTGCTTCCGTACCTCATTTCATGCCACATTCACACCTTGTCTGGGCTCGTCGAGGAAGAGTTAAAATGAAAGTCGTGGCTTCGCAGCGTCGTACAATCCGGAGCAGTGTTCAGCCTCAGACCCATCAATATGAATGAACGCTGGCTTGATTTCTTTTGGGGATGTGCAAGAAAAGGAAAAAAGAAAAAAACACTTCAGAGTTTGGAATGAAACCTAAACAGAATAACATCTTGGACTGGAGGGGAGATGATTGCAGCTGGTTGCTTGTTTTAAGCCACGATCTCTCAGTAAGAATGAACAAATAAAGAAGGGATGAGATCCCAGCCAAAATCTTTGAGAGAAAAGATTTCGTCATTAGTTTGCGAGGAGAAAAAAAAATCTGACGTGCAATTTAAACTTTATGCCTCACTGAGCGTGTGCAGTTTTAAAGGAAGTCTGCATGAATAATTGGTGGGGAAACATTCAACCTCTGTGTGAATCTGCTGCCAAATGTGGCCCCGAGATGTCATGAATTTTGTAGGTGTGGTGCTAAATATACTGTTTACGATGATTGATGGCATGTCTGCGCTTCCTCGCGTTCTTTAAAAAAGATTCTAAAATATTTGGGATACACGCCGCCATGTTATTCATTTGGAACGGAAATCTCCATGTTTTCAACAGGTTTTGCCGTAAAGGTACAGTAGTGGAATCTACGTTTGAAATATGGATGTTTTCACGGCTATAAAATATTTGTTTTCATCACCTCGGACCCGGGGTGTCAATCATATGGCCCGCGGCCGGCCCACCACTGTCCAATCCGGCCCCCGGGGTGATTTCGCAAAGTGTGAAAATCACAGAAAATGTTGAGATGTTGGTCAATCGACCTGCACCTACTATGCCAGGACACAAGGGGGAGCTCATGAAAGGAGGAGTAGAGTGTGTGTGTGTGTGTGTGCAATGATTGTAATGGTCCGGCCCACTTAAGGTCAAATTTGGCTGCGTGTGGCCCCTGAACTAAAAAGAGTTGGACCCCCCTGCCTTAAACTGAGCCCTGTTTATTTACTTAAGGAGCAGGTCCTTTCTACGGAGGCCGCCATATTGGCGCCACCACATTTTTACCATAGCCCAGAACGGACAAAGTAAATACCTTTTGAGTTCTGGTGAGAGCCAAAAGGCTGTATCATATTCTCTTATGTATGAAATGAAAGATCGACTCAGGGGGGTGTTGAGATGAAATGTCAATACGTTAAAAGTACTTTGCCCATAGCAACATGTGGTCTCTCGCAGTCACGTATTATATAAACATGTCAGCGATACACCCGGCGCAGATGTGATTATATTAACCCCAGAGCTGAACCAGACGGATCGGGTATATTTCGACCATCCCCGGATTTGAGTGCATCGGCAGGAGCAGAGTCTCTGCTCACTTCACTGACACTTAATAGAAAGTCGGCGGCTCTCGTCACCTCTGATGATGTCTCAGGGATTCCCCTAATCCTCAGAGGGTTAGGGAGGAGGGCACTCTCTCGCCGCCGAGGGGCCGAGGCCATTTAATGGATCACAAAGTTAATCAAGCACAGTGGGAGTTTGACAGAGCCACATATGGGACAGGTTGAGAGAGAGAGAGAGAGAGAGAGAGAGAGAGAGAGAGAGAGGAACAGACCGCGGGGTCACACATTTGCAATAGAGGACCAACTATGAAAGTGGAATCCTTAACTGGCTGAACGACACGGAGACTGTAGCCCTTCACTTTCATCGGAGTGAGTGAAATGATTGGCTGACACATCTGACCCGCCCCTCTCTGCACACACCGTCACAGCTAGTGTGTCCACACCAGGCGGGGAGAGACGTCCACCACTGCAGCAGAGTCCTGAGCCAGATGTCTGCCAGCGATAGACGGGAGATGTCGTTGATGCCAACAGAGCTGTCCTCCCTGCACCGTCTCCTCCGCTCAGATTGCCACCAACTCTAGATTAGCTTGTTTTGTTCGCACCACTTTCGAAAAACTAGGGCACAAAACGAAACGAGGCAAAAACAAACAAAGGAACGGAACTTGCCAATTCACAATATGTGAACATATATGTTTGTGATCAATCCCATTGATCTTGACATGTACAGTTTGCACCTCCAGTACCGGTTATTGAGGAACTTCTAAACCACCACTTTAAAACAGCCCTGTCTGCTGTGTGTAAAAAGGGGATTAGTAGCACGGCAACAAGGTCCAAACAAAATGCCGTGTGGAACTGGAAATCCACATAGTTTTATATTTCTTCCCTTGTTTTCTGTTTTTCACTCGAAATTAATGATGTGGAAAATGAAAGGTCAGAGGAAAATTGGGTCTTTTTATCCTTGTTCCCCGGATAAACATCCCCATCACGCTGACTTCTGGGTTCACACCACTTTAAGGAGCAGTGTTGTGTAAATACCTCCTTCATTCACAGCGTTACCATGATGAACATGTTTATTTAAAGGTGCAGTGTGTGCGATTTTGGTCATTTTTGTCATCACCGATTTTCTTGAATTTACAATCATCTAAATGTTTCCATTTCTTTTTTTTTTACTTTACCCTTAAACGAGCCCTTAAATGTATATGAGCAGGTGGTCCTGCTGGAATACATAAGACCCATTTAGTAATCTAATAAAATACTACGAATGATTAATACATTTAAAAATGTATCCACCTCCCACACCGCATATAAAGACATTTTCTGTTTATCAAGTAAAAGCACAGAAAGCCGTGGTACTAAAATTCATACATTACGTCTATGTATCAGCTTCAGTGAGGACACACAGGTTCAAGTACAGGGCAGAACATCACATCGCAAAAACGACATCCTCTTCACTGACCTTCTGTTTGAATCAACATCGCTCTCCAACAAACACAAACAGAACATTAAGACCTTCATGACAGGAGAACTTATCACAGAGCCACTATGAACGGCTGCATCGCCTTGATATTTTTATATAAACTAGTTTCACAAATTGCCTTTTTTAAATGATATTGCTGTGTCGATGCAAAGAAATGGATGAAAATCACATGTACTGCACAAAGTAAGGGAACATTTTGAACTGTAGTGACACTTTCTTTAAGTGTATCTATTTATTTTATTAATCCCAACACAGTTTAAGGGTTTAAGTGTTTTGGTTCTTTCAGTGGAGTTTATAAGTGTTCGCTTCTATGAAAGATCACATAATGGACCTTCAGTCTTCACACCTCATTCTCTGCAGCGTCTCATCTTCTGAAAGACAATAAGCTTCATGCAAGTTATTTAATATATATGGACTTAGTGATTAAGTGTCCACAGGCTTATGGACTTGGCGGAATAGTCGCTCACATGTGATAAGACAAGGAAGGCAATTCAAGTAAATACTTATTTGCATTCAAAGCTGTAGGATTTGCATATAATTGTCATAAAAGTAGCTTAAAATCCGTTGGAGCATGAAATTTGTTACTCGATGAAAGAAACACTTGTGGTACAATGTGATGTTTTCTTTTTCTTTCTATTGCGTCAACCTCATTCAGTCGTATTCACAATGACCTCGTGGTGGGGGTGTCATATCAATGTCAGTAAGAGAGAGAGAGAGAGAGAGAGAGAAAGAGAGAGAGAGAGAGAGTCAGACCAGCGAGCACAAAGTTGACAAAATGTCAAGGAAGAACAAAATATTTTTATGATGTCATGGCAACAAATTTGCATTCTGATCACTTTCCGTCCCTTTATCTGTTTAGCGTATTGACTCACTAGGACATAACACTGACTCTGAACATTGTTTTTCACTCACATGATCTTCTAAGATGCTTGACAGGAAGTTGTTCAAGTTTTTGTTTTTCCCATTTTGAATTTGTAAAAGAAAAAACAAACAAAAAAACAGTAAAGGTCCTTTGGTTATAGAAAGAGCCTCGGTGGTTTAGCAAATCCCTAAAGTTCTTTGATTTTTGTTTACAGTCTTAGTTTTGTTTTTTTCTTGTCTCTCTGAACCGCTGTCAGTATATTTGTGAATTCTCCGAGTGAATGCAGCAGAGGAAGAGAGCGTCCGAACCCAACGCACAAATCATTTTTTTCATTCGCTTTGATTATTTTTTTTGTCTTCTTTCCTCACAGAAGATAAATATAACTTTTATGATTTTCACTTCTCAGATGGGTCTGCAGTTCGCCCATAACCTAAAATGAATTTTCCTTCTTTCTTTACTGCTTCCTTTACTCATTTTATTCTTCTCCTCTCTTCCTTCCTTCCTCTCTTCCTTCCTTCCTTCCTTGCTGCCTTACTGTCTTTCATGTCTACTTGTGCAAAAATCATATTTTTATTATTTTGAAGCATCAAGCACACATTTAAATGCATTCCACCGTAAATCATCATCATGCATATAGTTGACGAACACGGCCCTCAGAGCTAAGAGCATCCGTCAGCGTTTCCTCTGGTATTGATCAACCAATCACTCATTAATCCTGGTGATTACTCGTGTCAAGTGAGGACATCCCGAATCAAACCAAACTCCAGCTGTGTTATCTTTGTAACCTTCTCACTGCTGCTGCTTCTTCTCCTTCGACCAGATCGTCATCTTCAGAGAGGCACTCGGCCTAATCACCCATTCGCTGTGATGAAGTTTCTTTATTTATTTTTTTGCTGTGCGATCCCTGCGAATAATACTCGGAGCCGCCTCTGTTTATCTAAAGGTTAATGGAAGGTTAATAAGAAGAGAGAGGGAACAGTGAAAATGAGAAGGAAAAAAAATTATGTAAACTGGGGGGGGGGGGATCCTAATATAGTTGTGATGCGGTGGCGCTCATTAGCAGCAGAGGAAAACATTTTGTTGTGTATGAACCTGACATGAGCTTATTACTCACACTGTGAAATCATTCTGGATGGAGGTGTTTCATTAGAACCTGTTGAGCTAATGGAGTTGAGCCTTACAGGCAAATAGCCTCCTGTTTTTTAATCAGACTGCGCGTGCAGGCTTTATCGTTTACATAATATAAACTGGGACCAGCACGTTCCAATTGGTTGCTGATGCAGTATAACATCATGCTGAGCTCAGCATCCAGGCGGCACATAAAGCTCTGAGGCTGGAACAAAGTGCACCACGTCCCTGTGATTCTCTTTCACACTCAGCGGTCCCAACAAACAGCGCCAGATGGGGAACGATGCACCAGAACCGGCATCTGCACATCATCATCGTACAAACGAGTTCTGCAACATTTGATCGATGGTGGCAAAGATTGGTTTTAATCACACAGGAAATGGCTTTTGCACTAATGACTTTTTCCTGGTTTTGTTCGAGCAACAAAACACAATTGTTTTGTGTCGGTATGTTTCATATCTTCAATCATCCTCGGAATGTTTAAAAATGTCAGACTAATGAAAAAGTCATGAGCACCAAGACTCAAAATCTGCTTATTTTAGGGCTGGGGGGGCGGGACTTAAAGCCACTTCCTGTGGTCCTCACCTCCCTGTTGGTTACTTTTGCAAATGTTTGTTCAGTCAAACCGTGGTTCATTTGATCCACTGTATACAAAGATGGATGCAGTGTCCGTGACATCACCCATTTGTTTCCTGGTTCATCCAAAAATAGGCAAAGAGGCGGAGCACAGGAAGAGCCGGGGGTGGGCCCATGACGCCGAGTGTGACAGGTCGGCCCAGGTGTCACTCAAGAGGCCACGCCCTTGAATATGCCCAATTTCAAACAGCGATAAAATAAATATTAATGAGTTTTTTGTTTTTTTTTAATCATCCCCTCGTACATTATCACAGGAACAAACGTGATCTACAGTTGATCGTTTGTCCACTTCCTTGTTGGCCTCATCCATTGGCACTGGAGGTTGGCCACTGGTTCGCCTCCGACAGCGCTGGAAATGGCAGTATGACCAAGGGAGACCAAGGGACCGTGGCGCCTTTCAAACCCCTTATTTTGGTCCCGACTAAATGAAAACACCATGAGGCCTTCATTCATCCGGTGCACAGAAATGCACAGCATCACCTTTTTTCTTCTTTTTTTTTCCAAAACAAGACAAAACAAATAATGAAGAAAACTGGAAAACTCATCACGTACAGCTCCATTATTTAGAGTTAGAAGGTGACTGAGGTTCTCCGGGCATTTAATACCTCTATTAATAGTCGTGCGCAGTATATATAAATTTCCCGACGCATCCGAATGACCTTGTCCTGTTTATGTGGTGCGGCTGGTGTTTGCTTTGCTGAAGTCGACCGTAGGAGGCTCTGAAATCGAAAGGGGCTGGAGGGGGCCATGTCAATGTGATCAGCCCCGTACGTTTTATTTTCATCAGTGAGCAAAAGGAGCCTTGCGTGAAAAATTGAACACTTCCCCCTTTTGTAAACACTCTCCGACTCCATGTGATACAATATTAACAGGCTTTTTTGAGCTTGTTTTTCTTCGGCCTGCCAGGATCTTTTGGTTTAGCCTCGCATTTTTCCAGTTGAATTATCATGATTAGACGAAGGCGGATAATACAAGAACACACTGTCGGGTAGTGTAGGGGAGTCGGTAATATATCACTGTCTCTTAGCTTGTGTTATTGTCCTTTTATCCTTAAGAATATAAAATGTCAAATGCGAACTGTGTTCTATTGGAGAACAGGGGCCACTGTTGAAGTCAGTGTCTTGCCCAAGGACAATTCAGCGTGTGGGACACTGAAGACTGGGAACATCCTGCTGACCTTCTTCTTAGATGGTGACGTTGTAATTCCTGAGTCGCCACAGATTTTCACTGCTCGTGGTAAATGTTGCCATTTCATGCCACA
Source organism: Chascanopsetta lugubris (assembly GCA_016785325.1). Classification (NCBI taxonomy): domain Eukaryota; kingdom Metazoa; phylum Chordata; class Actinopteri; order Pleuronectiformes; family Bothidae; genus Chascanopsetta; species Chascanopsetta lugubris. Next base: position 58,948 of record JAFBJT010108496.1, read on the forward strand.
TGTGTATTTCACTCTCTACGTCAAAGGAAAAGGAGTGAACTGTTGCATAGACAACATTTCCAAAACACACACACACACACACACACACACACACACACACACACTACAGCTATACCACCGCAGCAGCTTGCTATATCCAGCCAGAGCTCCGACCTACGCGTGGGTGGTAGAGTAGCCATGGCAACCGTTTGTTTGTAGACTCAGCTGTCGCTGCCCTGTAGCTCCTGTATTAGAGCTAGCTAGCAGGCTCAGATGTTACACTTGATGTTATGATATCGGCAGCAAATGCACAGGTCGCAGGTGTCAAATTGACCTCACGCGGCCCGAGTCGTTGGATCCAGGCTGATCAAGGCAACGGCGCTCAGCCTGTTCACCTTGGCATTAAAAGGTATTTTTTTAAAGTTGCCTATAATGCGCCTTTAAAAAAAGTTGGAATGAGTGAATATTTAGATGTTTTTTTCCCATTAAAAAAAAAAAAATCTTATCAGAAGTGATGATTCATTCTCTGATGAACAAATAACAGATCAATTTAGTAAATGCCACAGCTCCGCTATCTCCATCCTCTTATCTGATCTATCTTTGGCCGACGCCGACAGTAAACAAACCAGACGTCGATGCAGATGTCAGATTTTCCATATCCGTGCGTACACACGCCAGGCCATGCGATGCCGATGATGTCATCGGTGGGTGAGGGAGGGGTTGCGTGAGGACACTCGCATACCTGCCTGTTTGTTGAGTGGGTGCCAGTCACTGTTTCAAGAGCAATAACCGCGTCCGTGCTCCTCCGAGATGAAAAAAATAAAAAGAATAATGTGTCTGAGCCTCTGACAGTAATTGATGCGAGTGGGCGTTTACCCAGCCATATCTCCTTAGCATTTATGGACTTTTTCCAACACCTCTGACCCACCACCTCATTCCCATTTCTCAGATTCAGTGCCTTAGTTTTGATTCACGCATGATTTCGCGACCCTCGCACCAAACCTCAACAGTGACTCATCAGATTTGCAGGAGCAGCTCTGTCCAAACTGCTCAGAGAAGATGTGTGTGTGTGTGGGTGTTGTGTGTGTGTGTGTGTGTGTGTGTGTGTGTGTGTGTGTGTGTGTGTGTGTGTGTGTGTGTGTGTGTGTGTGTGTGCGTGTGTGTGTGTACGCAGGGCGGATGCAGAGCTTTGACTTTTCCAGGCTGATTTGTATTCTGCCCTCGTGTGCAACCTGAGAGTGAGTGACTGGCGGTCAGAGCCGAGTATTGACTGCTCTGAGGATGTAATAGAGGCTGGGGTGATGGGATCCAGGACATGAACACTCTCACTGTGGCATGTGCAGCAGAGCCATACAGGATATAACCCGGGCACTTAATCATTCTGCTGGCTCCATGCAGAGATGCACCCGGCCGCTCTGTTTTAGAATAATGCCGCTGCCTTAAATTAGACTCCATTGATCCGGCTTTTCTCTATAATTGCACAAACAGGATGGATGCCGCTTTTATTGGGGGTCAGAGCAGACATTTGGAATACTTTAGCTGTAAGCACAGGGGCTCAATTCCATCAGACAAAAGGCAGGTTGACCCCATTCAAGGTGACTGGACTTTTTCCACACTGTCAGCGGATGTTTGTGCACGGAGGGAGCTGAATGTTGTTATTCATGACGGCGGCTGAATGATTGTCCTTGTTGTTAATCCAATATGTATCTGTCCAATCCAACGTATTATTAAGCGATCTGATTGTGTTGGCCAAAATGGATTTTGGAGCTGGTGTGTTAAAGGTGCAGTGCGTAGGTGTCGGAGACATCTAGTGGTGAAGTACTCCTTACTTCCCTTTCACCTTCCAAGCAAGTGGACGAACATTTGCCTTTCGTTGTGATTGCAAGTCAAACGGTGTTTTGTTTGTCCATTCTGGGCCAACGTAAACATATGGGGGTCCTGATAGAAAGAGAAAGGCGGCTACAATTCATACATTGAAATAATTGTACACATGTGAAAATACTGATATGTGCCTATAGAGATGGAGACAAGTTTACCTAGAGCTTTGGAACAGAACTTTTAAATATTACACATTGTAATCTAAGACTGAAGGTGCCTCGGGACAGAGCTGTCACTCTCATCCACCTGTTTCTCCAGATAAGCTTGATGATATCTGATGTTTTGCTGCGTGTCAGATCCTACAAGGTTTTCCTTCAGCCAGCTATTTCCTGTGTCCTGGAGTCGATTATTCATCCGACTACTGTTTGAGTTCAAAACTGTACAAAGGCGTCACACACACACACACACGCAGACACATGCACGCATAGACATAGGAATGTGCGCACTGCAGGTCGAGTCCTGACGGAGCTGTCTTCCCTATGCCGTCTCCTCCACTTGGAATCAACCGATAGTCAGATAGTGAATGTTCTGAGGGCGGAGCTTTTGCCAGAGCCCTGATGGGAGGGCGTTGCTTATATTGTTACAAGTTTTCATGTTGTGGCCTGCTCTTGGTAATGTTTTCAAAAGAGACTAACTCCGCCTTAAATCAGTTCCTGAAATGTTGTGATGCAGCAGAGGCTGGTAGTTTAGCCACTTATTGAGACCCAATTTCATAATATCAGAATAAAACAAAGGTCATTTCAACAATTATCTCATAATTATAATCCAGTGACGTCTCAAGTGACAATTAGCTTAACGCCAAGTGGAAATGTTGCCTCGACCTCTGTAGTTGTTTCTTTTTTCGAAACATCACCAAACACATTAACATGACCCCATTTGAAAGTTGTGCTTTTCATCCATGCACTTTCACACATCATGAATAACCTCTATGTTATTTTAAACGTGTGCCTTTTGATAAATGAGCCCAATCACTCAGAGTTGCACAATAGCGCCATCCCTTCCCTCTGTGGTGGAGGAAACACACGGCTGCTGAGGATTCCACGGGTGTCACATCTTGATTGCAGCCGCATTAGAAAAGCGACAGAGAGAAGAATAGACGGGAGCATTCATGTCGGATCAGTCGTCATAAATTGGTTCCTCGCTAAACTCTTTGCAATTGTACAGACGACGCGAATGAATGAGATTTTACCAAATGACACGATTCCTGCGGATAGGGAGCTGATTTATTCTGTTTTCTCTGGGCGTCTGGATCTAATTGGACGGGGATGCCGTCTCCTTCGCGGAGCTATAGTCAATTGTTCTGTTTGAGAATGGGAGCGCTCAGGCTTCTCTCCGAGAGGTCTCAGGTGGTTTCTCTTCATTTAGCGTCTCTCCTCAGTCGCACTTATTTATGTGTAAACAAACAATTGTGCGGGAGAAAAACAACTGGCTCAGAAATAATCATGTGTCAACTCGTATCCTGCTCGCTGTGCTTTATATGTCATATTTAGATTGGGTTCAACGCTGATTATTGAAATGAGTTTTTAAGAGGCTTAGCTGTGCACAACAAAAGCGAGTGTGTGTGTGTGTGTGTGTGTGTGTGTGTGTGTGTGTGGCCGTGCATCATATACTGATGTGTACATGTGTGTTCCTGACATTCCTCTTTGAAGATGTATTGTACTGTACGAACATACTGTACTATAAACTAAACACAATACATCATACTGTATTTGGCAATACTAGATGATACTATATGCCATGCTTTGCTATACTATACTACTCTATACTATACTATACTATACCATACCATACTATACTATACTGGACTATATATACTATAAACATACTATAGAATATATCATACTATATTTGAACATACTTCTCTGTACTATATTATACTTAATTATACTAGATTGTATGATAAACTAAATTTGTAAATACTGTACTATACTATACTATACTACTATGATAAGACATGACGTACCACGTTATACTGCACTGTACAATGTAATTCAAGAAGACACAACACTTTCACTATCCTAACTTAAGGATAAGTGCACTTTGTGCTCTTAAAGCCTCGATCACATGCTCAGCTACGTACCTGCCGAGTGTATCGTCCAATCACATCCGAGCTTGTAATGTGTCAGCTGACTCACCTCTCATCCAAATCCACACTGCTGCTGGTATGTGTTGTTTGAGTGAAATGAAGCGCTCGAACTTGATTTGATGTTTTTAGTACCGAGCGGAACAGAAAGTGATGAAGGACAGTGGAGTGACACGTCTCCAAAACACTTCACTAAAGGAGGCTCATGAATAATCTCTCTTCTTCATAAAAGCCCTGACACTCGCACCATGTCTGCTGCTGGGAGGCTCTCAGAACCACACAAAAGGCTCTTCTCCATTACTAAGGTTGTTAGGTGTGTATTTTCTTTTCTTTTTTTTTTCCCGGGTGCAGTTAGTGTGGTATTGATCAATGCTGGTGGAAGTCCTCAGGAATCAGCCTATATTGATTTCTCTTCAGCTGTAAGCCTCTCCCTCTGACCTATGTCTCTCTTCTGACCAAACACCTTTTCAAACATCCCAACCTCTCTGCCGAGGTTTCGCTGCAACCTTCCACAGTGCCGGCGCTTTCCGAGCAGATTTCCAGGGTCAGTTGAGTGGCTCCACCTAAAGATGGAGCGTTATCATTCTTTTTCAGCCATTAGCTGCTGACGACTGAGCTGGAGGAAGCATGTTTGCTCGCGGGTTGTTATTGTGAGGACGGAGCTGTGCTTTTATAAAGGAGAAGGTGGAGGCTGCATGAGAACATCATTCATACAAAGAATCCACAGAAACTATGTATATATATATATATATATATATATATATATATATATATATTACATCTATCTGTTTATTTGCCCATCTATCCATCCCTCTTTCTAGCTCTCTATCTGTTTATCCATCAATCCATCCATCCAAACCTATAGTAATCTATAACTTCCAGTTATTATAAAAAAAATGGATTAACAATGTTTATTGTGTCGGTTCTGGACTCCGTTGAAAACGTGGTGATGGAACACGTCTGCTTCCAAAGTGAGGACCCACTTCTGACGAATGAAAATAAATGGTTCGCTCAAGTGTAACGGACACCACTATCGATACAATCACTTGTTGTATATAAATAAAAATGTCAGCCAAATGAATTTATATTCCATCTCTGCCAACAAATTGAAATAGTTTCACCTGAATCTCGCACACTGGACCCTTAATTACAACACACAGCAGATTGAAATGTATCAGAGGTGGTGTAATTCTTGTGGATCCGGCTGTGGTGAAATAATTTACAGCCTATTTCTGCTCCACCGTAAAAAAAAAAAAAAATAAATAAAATTGGAATTGAAGCCCGTGGAGCACAAATGGCTTCAGCGGCGGGTCCTATTTTCTGCTAGTCAGATAAAGTTTGATAACGGAGCCTTTATTTAGTGTGAGAGGGTCTGGGTCACAGTAATCCTGCCCACGACAGACTTATGACCCTGAGGCCTGAGTGAGAGAGAAACTGGAGGAGCAGCTGGTCTGTCGGGGTCGTGCCTCCCTCCCTCCCTCCCTCCCTCCCTCACCCCATCCCTCCATCCCTCCCTGCGGGGATGAAGCAAGATGGAGTCTGAGGTGTCCTGAGGTGACATCAATACGACTAAAGAGGACGGGCGCATCTCTCTCAGGAAGGGACAGTGAGTTTCCCTGCGCCGACACTCGAGGCCTCCAAAGAGATGTAAACAGCAAGATGGATGTTGGCAGCTGGTGCGGTGCAGTTGTCGGAATTGATATCCGTTGGTGTTCAGGTGCGATCTCAGAGGTGGAAACAAAGAGTTCAGGTCCGGGTGCTTTGAGGTTTATCGTATGAGGGCTGGAGAGAAAAGGCGGCGTGAGTCATTTTCTCATATTCTACCGGCTCGGACTCTCGTCTGGGTTTAAATGTTGTCACTAGCACTTAGGGCGAGGGATGTGATTCGTGCTCATTACGTATACAACCTTCGTCCAAATCCTCAGGCCCACGGTGCTGTCGCAGCATTCCACAGAGCGTGCCAGGGCGGCCCAGGTGTCACTCAAGAGGCCACGCCCCTTAATTATGCACAATTTCAAACCTGAATAGAATAAAGACAAGCGGGGTGGAAAAACATTCACCCCCTGTGCCGTTGTCAGGGGAACAAATGTGTCCGATTGAGACCAAAACAGTAGTTGGTACCAGGATGGAGAGTCTATGGGGATTGACTCGCTTTTGGAGCCAGCCTCAAGTGGTCACCCTGTGAACTGCAGGTTTGTCCACTTCTGTATCGGCCTCGTCCATCAGCCTGGGAGGTTGCTGCTTGGTCGAAGCGGTTGGGAAGACCAGAAGTAGACGTAGAAGTAGAGTTCTTCCAAGGTCAATGGAAACAATCATTTGTAATATAAACTCGTAACAACCTACGCCTTCATGTTATTTAATCGATCTCCGCCGATACAAGTTAATGAATAGTATTATATCTTAAACACTGGATGTTGAGATGTGAAATGATTAAACACAGAAAAATGTGGTGCCTATGTTGCCATTTCTCACATTCCTCATAATCTCCTCTCTGTTCATCTCTCAGAGATCTCTGAAACCCAACCGTAAAACTATACGTATGGTCAGATCTGCCTCAACTCTAAATGAGTGAACCGGGGAATTCAACGCACCGCTGAGAGCAGAGCCTGAGAATATGGAATCATTTTACAGCCGCCATCTTCGGTGTTAAATGTCACGTTTCCATGAATATAAATTACCAAGAGGGAATGGAGACGAGAGGTGGCACGTCTGAGGCGCCACTAAGTGGAATCCATGTCGAAAATTAAAAGGAGACATATTTCCTGTACAGGCGCAAAGGCGTTAATTGATGCTATGTTTAACAATCGCGTAGCATTCAACTTTAAAACTTCAGCTGTTGACACACAGGAGGAAACACCAAGATGCTCTGTGCTGCAGCTCGAGTCGCTCTATTGTTATATTGTCAATTGTGATGAGGGTGATGGAATATTAACAAACTTGTGTCATGGGTTTTCGTGGCTGCTGTGAAACATTTGTGAAACAATAAGACTGTAACGTGATGAAAAAACAAAGACACAAATATGAGGAATACATGTTGCTTGTTGTAGCTGAACTCACTCACCTCGCCCTTATTTTTCAAGCATGCAGGAAAACCTATATTAGCCTCTGGTTATCCTAAAGGTGTGTCTGTGTCCATTCTGGGCTACTGTAAAAACTGTGATGATGCAACATGGCAGCCTGCCTGTCGAGGTGCTGGTCCATCATGTAAAGACAAAAAGCTCATTCTAGGTTCATCATAGCAAAAATGAGTTTAACAAAGACTCGTTGGCGTTGTTGTTTAGAATTGAATCCCAGCTCAAATGAATGGAAATGATAGCAGCTGAACCTCATGCACACACCGGACCTTTGGAAACACCTCTCATTAGCATAAATAACATTAAAGGTTCATCATATCATCTCATTCCAGATAAATACCTGATATATGACAAAATTGCTTTGAAAAAACGGTTGGGTTTTTTTTCTATTGCGAACAAACTCCATAAACACCGAGGGCTACTTTCAATATTTCATGTCGAACCTGAGCCTGAGAATCTGCCTCCACCCTCGCTGTTGCCCAAATCCCATTAAAAGTGCGAAATGAGCAACAAAGCGTGACATTTCCCTTCATTACAACAACCACAGGCTCTTTAGGTTATTAAAGTGTGTCCCATACGCTGGTGTACATACTGACCGGGCAAGGCCTATTAATCAACCTCTGATATTATACTCCAAGTCCACCTTAAGTAAGTTTGCTTCATAGAGTGTGTGGTGCCAAGCTGCTGAAGTAACATTTCATCACAATGACTTTTTTTTTTTATTATATCGGTATAAATATCTTATTTTATCGGTCAATAAAATAAATAAAAATAGGAGTGTTTTCAGAGATATGCTAATCCTGTGTTACTGTTGTTGTTGTTGTTGTTACATTTGAAAAACAGCACACTAAACCAGCCCTGTCTGGCTTTGTTATTGTGGCAATACATCTCTCATAATGTGATTTGGATAACGAGCATCCTCTTGACTGGACTGTTATGTTGTGCTCTCTCTCTCTCTCTCTCTCTCTCGCTCTCTCTCTCTCTCTCCTCAGTGAGTCCAGACGCCACCGCCGATCACAAGCACCATCATCATTACCATCATCATCCACCTGTGGAGGACGGCGGCGTGCAAAAAACGCAGGGCAGATCCAGCGGAGCCGGACTGACGGGCGCCATCTGGGTCCTGGTGTTGCCTTGTTTACACGCGCTCCTGGCCTGGTAACAGCTGCCTGTCTGCAGCGAGACACTTTCAAGACTTGATTTCAAGCTTATTTATCCAGAAATGAAAGGACCAGTGGATGTGTGACACTGTATGTTCCAGCGTGTAATGGAGCACCGGCTCCACGCGGGGCAGCAGAGAGTTCATCATGTGGAAAAGACGAAAACACTGGGGTATTCTGCTAGAAAGCAAATGGTTCAGCTTCGCAAAGCTTGTTTTAATCAATCACCTGCCATTCATTAACATGAGTAGTTCATTACGACAACCAGATTTCATATTTGACATTTTTGTTTGAGTAATTTAAGTAACTGTAGCTGTGTTTTAGCATTGTTTTCCACATTTCAAGCATCCCAAAATGTCTTTTTATTCACATAAACTCGAAGAATTCCCACCAACGCTCGTCAGGTATTTTGCCCCGGATGATTGTAGAAACCCCGGCAGTAAAGTATTGGATTTTGTTGCCGCGCGTTCTCATGCATTTTCCGATACTGCAGGAGCATTCAGGAATTCAAGACATCTGCTTCCTTCCACTCCTCGCGGCTCCCATGCTGTTCAGCGTCCGTTTAATTGGCATATTTCAATTGCAAAATTGACCCGTAATGGCGCTGCTGAGAGACACGGTTGAAAGGCGAGGCCGGGCGGGAGGAGAGCGCGGTGATGGGGTGGCGACGAGGAGGGGGCGAGCTAGAGAATTTATACTTCCTCTTTCTTCTTTAGAGATAGATTAGTTTCCTCAGGAGTCTTTGATCAACTTTCAGACCCAATCCTGCTCTGCCTTCATGGGCCTGGATGGGGGCTGATAGCTCCTGGAGCCACTGGTGAGGAAGAACCCATTTGCCCCCTTTACCTGCTGCAGCGGCGGCGGCGGCCGGCGGCGTGATGCTGGCGTGTTGCTGCCGGAGCGTGTGAAGCGGGGAAAAATTAGAAATTGATACGATTCACATGCACCCTGGGATGTTTGGTCGCAATGAGTCAGTGCTTCGACACATGTTTGATGACTGACGGAGCAAAAAACGTTCTCAGCCAAACGGCCAAATCTCAGGGTCGTTCAAAAAGTTCTCGGCCTTCACCTGAAAACGACACAAAGGGAAAGGTTGTTTCTACACTTTTCAACTTTATTGCCTTTTCATTGTTCCTTTGCAGAAGACGGTCACGTCTTGAACTTCCTGTCATTCCTCCACCACATGTATGACATCATCAGTGTGGAACAGGCAAGTCTGATTTCAGATTGGGAAACCGAGGTCAGACAATTCCCGGTTAGGTGAGTAACGTCCAACAGTTCAAAGCCACATCTGGGTGTCTGCTCCCTCATTTATTCTTCACGATGGCTTTCGCCAATTCAAACAAAGTTTAAAGGTACAGTGTGTAAGATTTGGTGACATCAAGTGGTGAAGGTGCACGTTGTATCCATCCATCACGGCACCTTAAAGTGTCTGCACTAGAGCAAAATGCATTTATAGTTGTGTGTGTGTGTGTGTGTGTGTGTGTGTTTGTGTGTGTGTGGCTCCGTATTTAAAACACCAAAACACTGTAGAGCTTAAACAGTGTTAACCACAAAATCTCATTTTTCTCCACTTGAGCTCGTTTCTAGTTTCTCGTCTGTTTACTTCATTTCAAGAGCAAATGTTTCCGAGTGGCACAGGTGCAGCACAGATGCGCTCGTCTCTCCTCAGTTTGCTCCCTTTCATCCACGTTTCCACTTCAGAGAGAAGCATCACCGTCGAGACACTGTCTGTTACCAAGTCGACCAATCACAGCGCTGCGTCACCATCACGTGTTATGTTTCACCTCTAGGGTTGAACACATAAACACAGGAGTCTAAGGGGATTGACTCGCTCTTGGGGCCTGCCTCAAGTGGCCACCCTGTGAACTGCACATCGGGGCTTGGCTAGAGCGTAGCGTCAATGCAGAAACATTATCATTACAATGATTTATTACTGATTAGGCTTTATAGTTTATATTCACGTAACGCCCTTGTGTCCAGGGGAGGCTGAGAACTCTTCTCCAAATTTGAAAAACGTATTATTTCAGAATAAACAAAAAAACATGAAAGCTGCCACTTCCTCACATGTCTAACTGGGTGTTAAAGTATGTGCGGCAGGATTCCTGTCGTCTCATAGCAGCAAAGAATGGAGATGAAATATAGCAAATACGATCTGACCTTCATTTATGAAGCCATTACTTCACACTTGACCGCGATCGTATCGGCTCGTCCCCGCGTAAATTTGGACAAATGATCAAATCGGATTTCATCTGCAGGTCCCGGCAAAAAAAAAAAACGGATATATTTTTTCAATTTTCGTGTCCCTCGTCGAACTGCCGCCGTGCAAAAACATGCGGCGTGATTAGTCCTGATTAGCGCTCGTGCAGCAGGTTTGGACACATTGATGTTTCAGCCTGTGAACCACGGGAGAAGATCCCAGCTCCTTTGACGCCATCTCGGGGTTTTCGACGTGTTAATGAGATGAATCGCACTCATCCTCTCCTCCTCGCGCCCCCTCAACGCGGGAGTGGCAACGGCGCCACCGCACCAATTGCGCCACGAGCCGGCGCCGTCAGAGTCGGAGCGTCGGAACTGCTGCGCTAATGGCGTTATTAGTCGTTCTGCCCCTCAGCAGATCATACGGCGGCGTGGCAGCAGAGGCGCCCGCAGACAAAGGTGCCCGGGGGGGCTGACGCGCAGACGTGGGCTCACGCGGGTTCACGGGCTTCACCTGCGCTAACGGGAAGAGGAGGTTGGGTTTGATGTCTCCTGGGGTTAATACGTTACAGCTTCGTGCGCAGACGCACGCAGGGGCAGAGGGGACACGCGCTGACGCCAGTGTCGAGGAAAGTGCAGCAACGTGTCGGAACCTCTCGGACAACAGGCTCTCACCCTCCCCTGATCAGTTCGGGGGCTAAAAGCGTTGATTTGAAGGAAATACATCAGATGTGTAGACCTTTTTTTTAAAAAGAGAAGAAGAAAACTGCTCTTGCTTTTCAAAACCTTGGTTATCGGTTACACCCCTTACAAGATCAGTGGCTGCTTTCTTGTTTCAGTGAGAAAAGATAGGTCAGACTTTGTTGAATGATTGGATGGGTTTTAAAGGTGCAGTGTGTTGGAGTTAATTGAAAATATGTCCAATTAACAGCTATAATTAAATTGATGTTATCTTAAATGTATGATTACATTACTGAATTCATTTTTGTTTCCATTACCTTGAGAATGAGCCCTTCACGGTTCCTGGGAGCGGGTCTGCCATGTTGTGCCAGAATCTTTCTTTCTTTTTTTCTTTTTTTCAAATTTGTTTTTTTATTGTATCTTAATTTATTTGATCAAATTTAATTTCTACAGTAGCCCAGACTGGACAAACTGAACTCCTTTTAAGTTTGAACGATAACTGAAGGTTACTTTAGACAACTTCACCACTAGATGCCACTAAATGCTACTCACTGCACCAATACACAGATTTCCAATCATTGGTCAACCGATGGATCAAATCAAGCTTATCACTTTTGAATGACCAATCTACTCATTCAATTTTGAGCTTCCCTGCTCCCTGTAGTAGAGTGCGTTTGTTTTATTTACCCATGGATGATTACTTGTTTTGTTTTTTTGCGAACATAATTGCACAAAGTCCAGTGGACGGATCTCTACTAATGTTGGTAGTCGGTTGAAGGAGAACGTTTTTAATAAGAGACGATTCATTTTCATTCAAGTGAACATTCGGGATTGTAAAAAAAAATATTTTAGAAATGAAATCTGGTAAAAATCCAAATAAGAATATGGATTTTGTGAATTTAAAAGAGGATTAATTAGGACTGCCGTTCTAATTAGCTTAATTACCTCCCTGTTTACAACCCGCCTGGAGGAAGTGTTGAGGCGATATCAAAATAAAATAATAAACAGCAGTTCCCCTGAACCCACAACAAATGTGTTTGTTGATTCTTGAGACTGTGTTTATTGTGTTTGTCTCAGTCCACCAGGTAACTCTGCCTCCTCTTCCTCCGGCAGTGTCCTGAGGCCGGAGGTTGTCATCCATCCCTTCCTTATTCTCTCCTGCTCCTGGTTAAGCTCAGAGCAGTTCGGAGGGGTGAGGCAGAGCAGCCTAACCGTCCTTTTGTCAGATAATACCCTTTGGCCGACCTGCTGGGACTTGTAATCCAGGGTTTCATGTTTTCCCGTGGCTTTGAAATGATTTCTTCCACAGTATAAATCACTGCTTTTTTTTTTTTGGGGGGGGGGGGGGGGGTCGCCCAGGGGGGGGGGGGGGGGGGGGGGGGGGGTTGCGAAAGTGAGTTCTTGCTATAACTCAAACTCGAGCTGAAAACACCAAACTTAGGAGAATAAATCAGAACATGTTGTGTCGGCCTCTCCTCTGAGATACACTAGATGGAATGTCAGGAGGTTTTTTTTAATTTTTTTTAATAACAAAATAAAGATTATACAACACTTCCTGATGATGTTTTGGCAGATTTTTTTTGGGGGGGGGTCATCCCATCTCCAGGATTGCAACATGAGTGGTGCCTGCAGGTGACAGTGGGAACAAAGAGTGAGCATTAAAAAATGGAGCCCTTTGATTTACAGCTCAACTCCGTCCTCACTGTGGTTTTTTAGCTGCTGTCTGTGTCCTGAGGTTTGTGTCACCATCCTTCACACAGTCACCTTCACATGACTTTGCCACTGGAACTAAAACACACACACACACACACACACACACACACATACAGTGGGGTGAATCCAGTCCTCTGAATGGTAGGATAGTCGTATCACGTTGTTTTTAATATGCAGAAAAGATGTTGTGTAAATGTTTGATTTCATTCTTGACATAAATACCTGAATTTACCAACCTACAAATTGATCGCTTTATTCTCAGAAATGAATGGCTTTGCATTATGGGAAAACATATGAATTATACAAGAGTGAACCATCATATTTCCATCATTTAGAATATAAATGTAAAGTAATAGTAGTTTTTTATTTTGAAATCGTTGACACTGCAACTTAAAGCCCTCACCTCTGAGGACAATGATACATTTCAGTGAATGCAGCACATTCTTTTGTTTATTTTAAGTCTTCATTCTTCACATTTCAATATGGTGTAATTGTTAAAGATCAGTTATTCTTTGTCTGGCATTCAGTTGTGTTATTCATCTATTTTGGTTTGTTTGTTTGTTTGTGAGCAGGATAACAAAACACTGGACTTGGAAGGATCCCATCATATTTTGGGGATGGCGCCTAGAAAGAGTGAATCAGGTCTGTTTCTACCGTCGATTAATTCTGACAAATCCCATTTGAAAAATGCCTTGAATTCTGATGCAACTGTCAGACTTCAGTTCATCTGTGCAGCTGTGATGTGATGTTTTATTTTGGCGGAGTAGAAATTGAATTGACTGTTTCATATTTGTTTTTTTAAAAGCCAATCAAAGTGCTCGATAAATAGAAGAGAAAGATAAAAAGTCCTCATGAATGGAAACAGTTCACCAGCCTCCAGCCCGCACTTATTTTATATACATGATTTTTTTTTTTTTAAGCCATTTTCTGGCTTTGCCTTTAAATTGTTTGCTCTCGGAATCTGCAGGAACAAATCAAACGGTTCTTTAGGAGACGAGTTAGAGTTTCGGGATTTTTTTGGCTCATTCGCTAATTCACCAACAGCCTCTAAAAGCTCTTTTACGGAAAGCTGGATAATTACATTCTGAATAATGTGAACTGTTGGAAGACTCTTTACTGGATTCATGTCAAATTACGTCAACAAATCAACTTGATTAAGTGTTTCATTTTGTTCCACAGGTGTTCAAAGGGCAGCCGTCCTGTGTGGAAACGGTGGCTGTGGGCGCTTCTTTCATTACTGGTAATTGGGGGGTTTGAGAAACCCGGATGGTAACAGGACTGTGCAGAGACCACAGTGATTTTAATGAAGCCCTGCATTTCAAAGGAGGTGACGGTGGCTGTTTTGAATAACTCTCATTGCACTATTTTCTCTCTGCTGGAGTGAATCCAATTACAATACACTGTGGTGTCGTCCCAATGACTCAGAGGTAAAGTCTCCCAACCAAAGTCTCGGCGGTCTTTTATCTGCGCACAACTGAAGAAGACGGACCCCCGGGAGACTCCGGGGAGAATAATGCCGAGCGCCGCTTAAAACCTATACAGAGATTAATTTCATATTCCCATCAAGGTTTCTGTTTCGCTCAGAATTATGAGTCTGACCTTGACGAGAGCTAACGTTTAGCCTCAGCTTAGACGGGCGGCTTTAATCATGGCGGTGCAGACGCAGACCAGGCTTTTGTTCACGGGGTAAAAAACAGTGTTTAAAAAAAAAAAAAATAGCTTAACTCTGAGCACACAACTCGGAATAAGTCAAGGAGACAAACAGCTGCCACAGTGAAGTGAGGTCACTTGTAACTAAAGGAGGCTTAGAGAGACACTTGTACTGGGCTGGTGTTTGAATGGAATTAACTCTTACATTATTTGCTTTACATATATATACTTTATCTTTTTTCCCCACCTGCCTCACTCTCACCACTTTAAAGGCACAGTGCGTAGGATTCAGTGCTATGCAGCGGTGAGGTTGCACTGCTGCAAAACGTGGTGGTGCAACATGGTGGGAACTGCTCCCAATGTAAACGATGAAAGCTAATTATTGGAAATTCTAACCAACAATGTGTTTGCATTCGGGTGATTGAGAATCTTTACAAACATGACTTTTTTTTGTTTACATTTTTGTCAATAGTAATTAAAAAAGTGAATATATAACAATAATAATAATACAATATGTATATGTAACAAAATTGTGCATCTATGACGTCTACTCAGTGCTAATCCCTTCATCCTTGGTGTGATCTCATCTAGTTTGTAATATCTGAATAACATTAACAACAAATATATTTGCATAAATTCGCTATATCATCACACTTCCACTGCAGCAGAGTGAAGGTTGGGGGGGCGGTTCAGAAGTTGACTTTAGTCGTGACGGCGTCGAATCATCTCTGTTATTCATTTATTTTTTTGTTTTCCATTTTCAGACAGAAAAGCGGCATCAACACTCGGTGTCATCGAGCACCCATCACCTCCTGCCTGCTGTCCCATACCTCTGCATCTCTTTATGCGCGTCTGCAGACAGTAATGATGCACACACACACACACACACACACACACACACACACACACACACACACACACACACACATATGCACGCCCACTATCTCCTCCCTCATCCTGGACACAAAAGTCTGCACCTTCTCACCCTCTTGTTGTCTATGTTCCAGTCTTTCCTGTCTGGGAGAAAAAGGGGGTAAACAGTCCCATCAATAAAGCGTTTTCCCGCTGTCTGCCCTCCCACTGCTTCCAGATTATTAGACAGGACTACAGCGCAGGTCTCACTATAAATCCTCTCATCTCTTCCATCCCTGGCTTTTCTCTTCATTCATCTTCTTTTTTTTCACCACTGACACTCCTCCTCACTCTTTGGCAACTCACTCTCCCACAGTGGCTGAAGTTTCAGAACACAATTCAGTGCATTTCAGTGCTACGTTTTTCTCATAGACTGTATATATATATATATATATATATATATATATAAAGATGGACGTAGCGTCCGTGACGTAGTTTTGAGGCAAATTGTGGGCGGAGTCCCTTGTCGTCATATTGCTGAATCTTAACTCCTCCTCCTGGTTCCCGGTTCATTCAACAACGGGCAAAGAGGCGAAGCGCGCACGGAGCTGTGGGTCGGCTCGTGGTGCCGTCACCTCATCCGAGGTACGAAACAGGTCGGCTCGGGTGTCAGTCGAGAGACTACGCCCTTAATTATGCGTATTTTCAAACGTTGATTAAGTCAAAATAAGTCAGCTAAAAAAAATTCAGCCCCCTCACAGTTGTCACGGAAAAAACATGTGACTGATTGAGTCCAAAACCGAAGTTCTTACCAGACTTTAAACAGGTTTCATTCACCTCATAAATTGACCATTTTAGTCTGTGGGGATTGGCTCCCTTTTGGAGTCAGCCCCCAGTGGCCACCATGTGAACTGCACGTTTTTTTCACTTCCTTTTGTGCTTCATCCCTCTGCACCAGCAGTTGCTCCTCGGTTTTTCTCCATACAAACATGCAAATGCAACATTATTGTGGAGTCTTTGTAAGCCAATACCAAGCCTATATGTTTCTGTGCCTGGCTTTGCATTTGAGTGAAATTAGTTTTGACTGACGCAGCATCAGTCACAGGTGTCTGCCAATTGGAGGCGAAATCTAAATTTGCTGGGAAGTGAGCCACTTTTTTTTTTTTTTTTCATTCTCAGTGAGCCGAGAACTGGGATCAGGTGCGAGGATAAGTGACCATAAATAAGCTTGAAATATGTGAGCAGGAGCCTAACGTTTATGAAAATGTGCGCTGATGTACTGCGGCGGCGGCGGCGGCGGCGTCAGGTGAACCCGCTGTGTTTGGAGATGGAGGAATCTGGGCCAGATGAAGCGGAGCCAAGAGGAACGGCACATGATATAAGAGGACAAGTTTAAGGGCAAATGAGACATAGAAGTAGAAGTGAAAGTTAATCAAAGGAGCATTAGGAAACTTCGGGAATGTTTGCAGCGACACCTGTGGCTGTTAAGAGTAGTGCAGTTAGCGTTTGATTTCCTCACCTTTGCAGCCATCTGAAAAACAACAAAACCAGGTGGATGTCAGTTATAGCAGATTAAAACAGAGGTGTCCAAACTATGGCCCAGGGGCCAACTATGGCCCGCAAAGCCTTTCTGATGGCCAGAAGCTAATTTAAAAAAATAAATAAATAAAAATGGAATGTGGCCCGCATGAAATGCACTTCTTAGTTTGAACTCTCAGTGGAGCTACTGCCTAATATCAGATAAGCAGTTCCTTTTGTCACAAAATGAATATAAATTGAGTTCCATTGTTATGCCAATGTGTTGGTGTGAGCGCACATGTTAAGTAGGGTAAGGTCTTTTTCAGCACCCTGTTCCATCGGAGGCAATTCTTTTGTAATGCACCTTTAAATTAAAAACAGAAATACCAATGAGGGCCCGAAGGAATAAACGGCACAGAAATTGAACATTTCCTGACCTACCATAAAAAAAATTAAAAAAAACACAATTAATTTGTTCCTGATGCATGTTGATACTGGAGAGAAGGCTGCTGTCATCTTCATCGTCCTCATCCTCATTGTCCTCTTCATCCTCTGCAAGGTCAGGTGGTGTTTGGCAGCGTGGCAAAGCGAGCGCACCACACAGCAGAGAGCTCATTTGGCACACGGGGAGACGATAAGACAAACGGTCACTAATCCATAAGAGGTGCATTAACGCTCCCTGCACGGAGGGAGGGATGAAGAAATGATTAATCCCGCCTTTGTTTACACCGCGCTGACACGTGGGTTTGAACATGCGATGGCCGATGTGTTCCAAAGACAACACGGCTTTTCTAATTAGGATTCATAAGCTAACATTTTCCCCCCCTCCGTGCAGCAGCTTCAGTATTATCACTCTGAGCGTTTTGGGAGAAGAGTTCTATTTTATTTTCTGACCTACTTTATTTTTTTTTTTTCTTCTCTTCCTTCCATCCCCTCACAGCTTCACACAAGCAGAGCCGCCACTATTTGGACCATCCCCATGGCCACTGACCCATTTGCCAGACGAGCCAACAACTTTCGGAAAAAAATTTCAAATTCGCAGATCACATAAGTCATGCTCCAATCCCGTCCCTAATATTTCCCCTCCGCCGCACACAACCACGTCTAATTCCCCCCCCCTCTCCAGAGCTCCACCCCCCTACCCCCCCTACCCCCACCCCCCCACCCACCCCCAACATGCTGCTCGCCCATATTTCTCCAGGTGCAAGGTGGGTGTCCCATTCAACATCGGCCCCTGACTGAGGTCTGACACATCATCCAGGGGGCGGACGCGCTGCCAGTTCCATTTAGGGGGCGAGCCGCTGCATTATTCATGCCTCTTAATTAGGCAGCCAAGCGGCAGCTTATAGGGGTGAGACATTTAGGGGATCGGGGGTTTTGGATGTTACTTTCAACATGACTCCGCCACGGCACACAAAGGCAAGCGTGATAAGACGTGGCACAATGACAGCGGCTGGCGAGGAGGCAGTATTTTTAGCAACAAGTAATAATATTATTATGATGATTCGGGAACACGGGAGCAAAGAGAGCGCTCAGGAAACATCAGCGCGCACACAGAGAGACGTCACACAGGAGATTAGGATTATTAAACGGGGCATTAAACACAGGCAGAACATCTGACTGTCTGTTTGCTCTGCACGCTGCCAAGTCACAGAACTGTTGGATGTGCTTAGAAAAAAAACTCTGGGTGAATCATTTGTGTTTGTAAAAGAAGAACATTTATTTTCATTTTCTCTTTGGAATCATACAGTCACTGTGGTGTCACCGTGAAAAAGCAGCAAAGCCACACTTTTCTTCCCTGATCTGCAGTGATGGGTGTGAAAGATGTTATTTACAGTTCTATTTCTGCCAAGAATTGAATGTGGCTTGATTTAATTTTCAGCAGGAACAGGTTTCACACTCAGTTTTTAAATGTGAAGAAAAAACAGCATCGCACCAAATTACCCACATCACTCAGCCCTGGTGCGATGTGTGTGTTTGGACTGTAAAGGTCAATACATACTGTGCCAGAACAGAGAACTTTGCTCTTGCTCCCTGTTCTGCAAGAACAAGAACAGAGTTCTTTCTGGACATCACATACTTCACAAGAACAATGACACGACAACAGCTTTCGGACACAAGAGCGAGAACAAAGTTCTGTCCAGATGATGTGTCAAGAACAAGCTGCAGGAACTCCCCAAACCAGGGCTGCCAGAACAAAAGGACACCATTTTGTTCTCGCAGCCCTGGGAGCGAGAACAAATTGCTCTGTTCTTGCGGAGTACGTACGAACAATTATCTCAACTGGAACTGGAAAATTCCGCCTAAATTCAACAGGCTGAAATATCAGTGAATAGCGGAACCGATAGCATGAATAGCTCTCATCAAGGACAAGTGTTAACAAATGACACTTTGTGTGAAGTCTGTGTTTTGATATTCCCCCGGCTCTCTGACAGAGGCGGTTAAACGGTTAAACCTGAGCCGCAAACGTGTTCGTCAGAGTGAACAGATCCAAGCTGCTCGTCGGAGCTAAACCCTTTTATGTTTCTCTTGTCATCAGAGAGAGAGAGAGAGAGAGAGAGAGAGAGAGAGAGCGAGAGAGAGAGAGAGAGAGAGGGGGCACGGTGCTGTACCTGTTGGCACGGCAGCCATATGCCCCTGACAGGGCGGTGTGTGCGCGCGGGTTTACGGATCAGCCTGGTGACAGGCCCAACATCCTCTGCACATTCTCCTGTTTCTCCAGTCAAGTGGTGGGTCAAAAAGGATAAACCCATTCTCTCGCTGCTCCCCGATGCATGCTAATGTGCAGCCTGTCGGTACTGAGGTGGCGAGGCCCTCGGGGGAGGATTTTGCGCTGAACTATTTCTTGTCTGTAGAAAGATCAGGGAGGGTAATCTCTGTCTGCGCTATCCAGGACTGTTCTGCTGTGTAATTCAGTCTTTATCCTAAATCCAGCGAGAGACAGACAGCAGAGGAAGACAGTGA
>JAFBJT010108497.1:0-15000 GCA_016785325.1 Chascanopsetta lugubris
GATTGGCTGAGCTCGGACCTTTTCACCACGTCGGACTCACGGATGCCGTCAGCTGAAAAACAAGCCGCATCCAACCTCTGGCGACGACGACGACGATGATGATGAAGCAGCAACTTTCCAAACTGTACGAACCATGTTCCTCTTGGCCCTGTGTTTAAATGTAGCGTGTCATAAACTCCCCACCCTGATGAGGTGGAGTTTACATGTGTTTTCTGGGTTTTCCCCCCCATCTGATTTCCCCCCAGTGTGTCCCGGAGGAGCCGGAGGGCAGGGAGGGTCGGACAGTTCACATGGACGGACACGCAACAGGCACACTGTGTACGGGGGGGGGGGGGGGGGGGAGTTGGAGCGGGGGGGGTGGGGGTGGGGGGGGGGGGGGGGGGTGTAGTTGGAGCGTGTAGCCTTTGAAAAATGGAGGACGGGACCGACCTTTAGTTGTTGTTGGAGCTCGCTGTTGAGGCGTGTCAGCACGGCGTTGGCTTCTTTGTTCTTGCGGATCGCCGTCTGGATCTCCCTCTTCTGACTGGGCAGCAGTCTGACGGGGAATGTGAAATTGTGTTGTTCAGTCGGTCAGTTATGAACGTGGACTCACATTAAAGGTGCAGCGTATAAAGATTTGGTGACATCGACCGCTGATGTTGCACACTGAATCCGCCGTCTCACACACTGCACCTTTCAAATGCAGACGGCATTGAAAAAACATCCTCAGTCCTGAGGTCCGACCTCTAATCTGCACGGGCCCGTTTCCCCTCCGTCAGTAAATAAAGCTGCGACATGTTCGAATAAAACATCCTGCGATACAACGGCCGCGCTCCGACACAATGAGTCACTGTGCTCGGAGACAGCAAAAGACACTTAAAGGATCAGGCCCAAGCTTTTAAGGGCTTTACATCAGTCAGGCGGCCACTGGCGGCAGCAGCAGCAGCAGCAGCAGCAGCAGCAGCAGCAGCCGCCACCGTTATTGATGGTCACCTCCCCCTGCACAGATCCACTGAGCTGTCTGGTCAACACGGAGACACAGCCACACATGCCGGACTCATTATGGGGTGGACACGTCTTTAGAGCCCCCCCCCCCCCCCCCCCCCCCCCCCCCCCCCCCCCCCCCCCCCCCCCCCCCGCCCCCCCCCCGCCCCCCCCCCCAATTCAGACCCTAACCCTAAAACCCCAGCAGCAGGACTGACGGGCTGACTGACCTTTGAGCAGGTTTGGCCGGGTGAGGAAGCGGCGCGGCGGGCGGAGCCGCGGCCTCGGCGCTCTGGCCCTCCGGGTGGAGCTTCCGTCGGACCGGTTTCTGCGGAGCCTGACCGGGACCACCGGCCGTGACATCCTGCGGGGAGGACAGGGAACAGATGTTGACGTGAGGACGTGAAGAGGACCGTTGTTTGTCCCCTGTGATGGTTTTGTCCCCCCTCTGTTATTCGTTTACATGCTTGTGGTTTTCCCATTGCTGTACATGCGGTTTATTCAAATACACAGACAAACACACACGTCAACAAACAAACAATGCACGCACGGGGGTCCGGGTCCAGATGTCAGAGCGGGATGGGGGGCAGGGGGGGGTTGGGGTTGGGTGCTTTGCTCAAGGGCACCTCGGCAGTGCCCAGGAGGGGGAGCTGGCGCCTCTCCGGCCACCAGTCCACACTCGGTCCGTGCGGGACTTGAACCGGCGACCATTATTATTATATATATATATGTCTACACACACACACACACACACACACACACACACACACACACACACACACACACACACACACACACACACACACACAGTGGGGTATGGGGCAATGCGTGACGGTGTGATTGTACCGGTTTTGCAGCGTTCGTCAGGTTTTCCGTACTCGGACCGAACCTGGAGGGTAAAGTCTGGCCCTCGCTTCTCATGCCGCTCTCCTCCTGCAACACAGCCCCCGGTGATATCACGTCACTATGGGGTGAACCGCTCTGAGGGCGGAGCTAAAGAGGCGGGATGAGACGTGTCCGCACCCGCTCCAGACAAATCGGCAGCTGCCCTGCAGGGAGCGCGGCGCAGTGCTCTCGGGGGGGGGGGGGGGGGGGCAGCCAATTGGGGGGGGGGGGGGGGGGGGGGGGGGCAGCCATGATGGATTTACACGCGTTTATTGCATCTCCTTCCCTCATGGCGGCCATTATTCTCCTCTGGACGCGGCGCATCACGTACCAGCGCCTGTTTTTATTCAGCGCAGAGGTCGAAAGAGCGCGAGTGTGAAGACAGGCCCTCCGTTTCTTCATCACCGCAAAGGGAGGAGATTAGAGCGACTGAAATCATGACAAGTCATTTCTCACGGGGCAGCACGTTGACCTGGACCCTTTCTCTGTCCCACAGCATTTTCTAACCATTTAAAGGTGCAGTGTGTACAATTTGGCGACATCTAGTGCCGCACGTCGTATCCATGCCCTCAACCCTCACCCTTCTGAACATGCAGGAGAATGTGGAAGACTTCAGTCGTCATTACAACACAAAAGACGCTTAGTGCGTCCACTCTGGGCTACTGGAAAAACATGGCGGCCCCCGTAGAGTGGACCCGCTCCTGGTGTAAATATACATTCTGGGCTCATTTAAGGGGTAATGCATTTTGGTGATGGCGAAAGTTGCGTTGTAATACTCTTTTCTACCAATAGAAGTGCCGAAAACGATCAGAATCTCACACACTGCACCTTTAACTCGGACTCGGTGAATTTGATCCCCTCACTTTCTCGCGGGCGTCCGTCTCCCGTGTTGCGGCAGCCGAAATGCCCGAGCCTGCCCTGATGCTTTAAACAGGCCGAGGCTGGGCTGCCACTGCAAACCGTTGCCCGGGGAGAAGTGAAATAATGCGTCTCGCCGAGCAAACGTCACCCGACTCGAATCAACGGCCCGGAGATTTACTTGAACGTGAAACACGAGCGCGGCGTGGAAACATTGAAAAGCGGAGTGCAGCAGGAGCTTCGGCGGCTGTAAAACCACAGGAGCCCATTCGGCAGCATGTGTGGTCACATCAGACGGAGGAGCTGAGGATGCAGACGGGGAAGGAGTTTTACTACCGGTGTCAATTAGAGGATGTTGAATTAGAGCACGAGAAAGGGGATTGTATGAACGCGCAGAGAAATGAAAATAAAAAGCATTGATTCAGTAAATTCAGATCTACTGTGGTTTGGAAAATGTCGACTGTTGAAGCCATTGTCTCTGCAGCAGCCTGGAAAATGAAGTGAAAGGGAAGAGATGGAAAATGTAATGAACTGAAGCAAAACGAAGAGAAATCAGTGACATGAAAAATAGAAAGTGAAATAATGCAAGTCGAAGTGAAATGAATAAAAATGGGAGAAGTAGAAAGTGAAATGAAGTTAGGGAAATAAAAAAAAAAACGATGAAACGTAAATGTAGTGAAATTAATTGACTAAAGAGAAGTGAGGGAAAGTGGAGTAAAATAACGCGATAAAATGAAATGTGAAGTTAAAGAAATAATGAAACTGAAAAGGAGGACAGGAGATAAAAAGTATGAATAAAGGTGTACATGAAAAGGAAATACATTTGATTGAAATGAAGTCAACTGGAGTGAAATGGAGAAAAGATTCATATGTTGGAAAAAAGATAAGTCATTTGATCAAAGTGAGAAGGATGAAAAAATGTGAAAAATAAAAATAAGAATGTTTACAAATACAAATACTTGATGAAAGGTAAATAAGCTGATGTGAAATGGTTAAAAGTCAAAGTGAAATAATGGCCCTTTCTTTCTCACTCAGAATGATAGAGACTGAACTCTGCAGCAGATGAGAAGCAGACACAGACACTGAACCTGACACTGCCCCCTGCTGGTCCCTGCTGGTCCCTGCTGGTCCTTGATAGTCCCTGCTGGTCCCTGCTGGTCCTTGATAGTCCCTGCTGGTCCCTGCTGGTCCCTGACCAAGCTTCACCTCTAACGTCGACTTATTCAATGTTACGTATAAGTTCTGTCAGACTCTGACTTCAGTTAGCTCATGTAGAGAATATTTCTCACAGGGGTTTGAGGTGGGGTCAGTTTCAGTTTGTCTTAACAAGTGAAAACACACACACACACACACACACACACACACACACACACAGGTTTATCCACCTTTGGGAAGGTTCACTGCAGTCTGCTTGTTTTTCATTAAGACTCGGCGAAACATCCTGTGGGACGGCACAGACATGGTGATACTGTAAAAACAAATGAGGTCTCTCACACACACACACACACACACACACACACACACACGAGTGCAGAGACGTCGACTTAAAGGGGTGAGGTTGAGGTGAAGGATGCAACATGCCACTTCACCCCTAGATGTCACCAAATCGTACACACTGCACCTTTAATTTGGGTCGCGGCCAATCAATACGGGGTCACGGTGGGTCCCGCAACCAGACCAGCCTGAGAACCACTGCCTGAGCGCAGAGTGTGTCAGTTTGAACAAACGAACAGAGCGACGAGCACCGACACAATCCTCCGCACTGCACCTTTAAAGCGCCACGGACCGGTGGGATTTGCCCGGCAGATATTCCGGGACTGACAGGAAGCGTCTCAATGCCGCACCCGATATAAATCCCACGCGTTTCCATTTGGGCTCCGATGTCCAAGGCATAAATAACACAGAGGGGCGCGTGCGTGGACCGCGCGCGACTCCGTGTGACATCACAGCGTCAGGGTGAACGCGCGAAGGACGACGAGGCTGAAGAGGCCTCGGACCCAAACGCCGGATCTGACACCGAGGACGCGCATAAATCCGGGGGAGCGTTTCGCTTGACGGGCGACCTTGACGTACGCCACCGTTACGGCCTTCCACTCCGTTTGTGTCTTGAAATAGAGGATCGTAGATTTCGGACCCACACGACCTGGCCGACACGTTTATGGGGGCGCGTCCGCGACGGGGGGGGGGGGGGGGGGGGACGGAGGGGGGGGGGGGGGGGGGGGGGGGGCGTACTGGACACGAGGAAGGAGTTCTTACCTCCTCTCTGAAGTGGCTGAAGTCGGCGAAGTTCGGCTGCTGCACTTTGGCGGTGGGTGGTTTCTCCGAGGTGCCGATGAAATGAGGAACCTGACGGAGAACGGATGGACGTTCATTCGTTTATGTACGTTAAAGATGCAGTGTGTGATATTTCGCTCCTTTTTTTTTCCACCTCCAAAAACACTACAAAACAGTGACATACTGACATTTCCATGAATGTATGATCATCTGAATGCTTTCTTTTTTTCCCCATTACCCTTAAATGAGCCCATTAATGGAGATTTACTTGAGGAGCAGGTCCATCCAATGGGGGCCGCCATGTTTTTACAGCAGTAAAAGTGGACGCACTAAACATATTTTGAGGTTTTCTGACAACTGAAGTCTAACATAGGTTCTCCTGCTGCTGAGAGGGGTGAGGTGATGGATACAACATGCAACTTCACCTCTAGAGGTCACCAAATCTTCCACACTGCACCTTTAAGGGCAATTATATATAATGGTAAAGGGAACAATTAATATACAATACACGTTTGATAGTTACTGATTATAACATTGTGTTGTTTTCACATCCATTTCTTGATAAGATGGTGTTTGGGGTAATTAATACTGAAATAAAGATGATATGGATAATACATAAATAAAAGAGGTTTTCAATAATTTAATCGAATGATAACAACCCTCGGTAACAATCTGGGGTTCTTATGTCCCCCCCCCGGGGAAAATAACTACCCTGTCCTGTCCTGAACCAAAGTTCTCACCTGTGACGTCGGGGGTCGTGGAGGGAGGGCAGGGGGAGGAGGCAGCCACCCGGACTTTACCCCTGAAACACAGACACACTTATAAATATACGGTTTATAAATGCTACAAAAAAATATATGGTTGTGCTACACACTCAGGATGAGACGCTGAACAGCGCAACCTCACCGATCACCGTTTCCCCTCGTTTGTTCTCTCGTAAAAAAACGGGAACTATCGCAAAACCACAAATGCAGAAGGAGCCGAGGCCACAGGCGGTTCACGCTCTCGGGGTCACGGCTACAGAACCAGTGGCCGCGGAATGCGGAGACGGCGACGCATGGAATACCTGAGGTCCCCTGCTGGAAGAGCTTGTTGAGGTCCAGAGACGAGGCCCTGGAGTGGGTCTTCTGGGGCCGAGGCGGCGGCGTGGGAGGCTCCTCCGCCTTCTTCATGGCGTCTTCGATGGAGGTGCTGGAGTAGGACCTGCAGGCGCACCAGGTCAAACACACACATATATATACATAAATACACACACACACACACACGTAGTGAGATCAAAGAGCAGGAGCACGTTTTACCTCGGTCTGGTTTTGGTCCTCATCTGTGGGTCTAGGTCGTGAGGCGGCTCTGTGAGGAAGGATACGCAGGCCAGTGTTGAGTGAGCTGTTTCAAATGAGAAGCGGCAACTTCCCTCTGGAGACGGTGCAATCGCACTACCTGCTCTGTCTTTGGTGTGGGCTGACTTCTCGTCTTGTAACACACTGACGGCACATTGCGCTTTGTCATTTACCCATTTGTACTCCTTTCTGCCTTGCTCAAGGGCACGCCAGCAGCATCAGCAATGTGCAACGGAGGGGGATGGAGCATCCACACACAAGTGGGGGAAGTTCGTTTCCTCACTCCGATTGTTATTTTTGCTACATGCACATGCTACTCGGTGTATGCACGGTACTCTGATGTCAGAGCGAGGCTGGTTGGGGGTTCGGTGCCTTGCTCAAGGGCTCCTCGGCAGCGCTCAGGAGGAGGAGCTGGCACCTCTCTTGCTACAAGTCCACACTCTACTTTTTTGTGGCGACCCTCCGGTTCCAAGCCCAAGTCCCTAACAGAGCTACTGCTGCCCCCGAACCAAACACATGGAGATCTGTGCTTTTTTAAATGTTTTATTTTTTTATTTTAAAGGTGCAGTGTGTACGATTTTGGTCCATCCTACCTATAGAAAAAGAATGATAAAACATTTGTATAGACATTTTTACAACCGTACAATATGCCCCAACGAACAAATTGCTTTTAACGTACGCTTAAAATTAGCCCTTTAATGTAGATTTACCCCAAGAGCAGGTCCACCCTACGGGGGCCGCCATGTTTTTACAGTAGCCCAGAGTGGACGAGTTTTAATGACAACTGAAGTCTACCACAGGTTGTCCTGCCTGCTCAGGGGGGGTGATGGATACAATATGCAACGTCACCTCTGGATGTCACCAAATCTTACACACTGCACCTTTAATGTATTGATTTAGATCATGTTCTTCATCATCCCCATGTCGATGACGTCTTACACCAGAAATGTATTTCAGATTGAGTGGCGGTGCAGTGGTTAGCCTCACATTACAGTTCCTGGTTTGGACACTAGTTCAGAGTATGGGGCCCAGAACCAGCCCCTCCCTCACTGTGCCAAATCTCTACTACTGGGATTGGCTCCAACCCACAGTCCCCCCCACCCCCACCCCCCGCTCCCACCCCCGCCCCCGCATCTGCCTCTGATAACTGTGTATTCATGTACTGAGACAGGTCGTTCTGTTCCACTTCCTCAAGTGAGGAGTGGTAGTTTCACCTGGCCTCTCAGGAAAAGCACCGAGCTGCAGAGTCCGTTTCCTCTCACATGTTGTCGCTCGCTGCAAACTCCCATCTGCACACACAAGAATAAAGTCGTCAGCGGCAGAACCCGATAAATGTGTGTATTTCAAAAAATAATTAATTGACCTAAAATAAGTTGAACGTGGCATTTTATTGGCATTTCTCATGTTTGTTTCTTTTCTTTTATAAAATAAATGGGACGGTGGATGCATTTAAATCGGACACACTGGACCTTTAAACAGAGAAACGTAAACATGCTTTACCTGGTTCACAGGGTTCATCTTTCAGATCTTGTTGTTGTGTGGTAGCCAAAATGTTTCGCTCCTGTGAGAATATTTCAAATAGTGATTAAGGCGAGTTCATATGGAATCATCAGTTTATCAGTGCCCCCTACAGGCCACAAATGGTATCGGCGGACTTGGTTTACCATCTGACTGGGCTGTGGCTCAGCATCCTCAAAGACAATGAGAGGCTCCACACTCTGCAGCAAAGTAGACAAAAACACGGCGAAGACATGAGGACATGGAACGTACGTGATCAGGGACCAGATTAAAGGTGCAGTGTGTGAGATTTCAGTCATTTTTTGTCACTTCTAGAAAAATTACAAAACAACTACGTACTGACATTTTCATTGATTTATAACCACGTTAATCAACAATTTTTTTCCATTACCCTTTACTGAGCCCATTAGTGTATATTTACAGGAGGAGCGGGTCCTTTCTACGGGGGCCGCCACGTTTTTACAGCAGCAGTAGTAGTTTTATTGACACCTGAAGTCCACCATAGGTTCCCCCTGCATGCTCCGAAGGGTGAGGTTATGGATACAACATGCAACTTCACCTCTAGATGTCACCAAATCTTACACACTGCGTTTGTCTGTGTTTCTGTCCTGACCTCAGGAGTGTCTGGGATGTCGTCGTCGTCCTCCTGCTCCATGAAGCCCGGCCGCAGCGTGGGGGGCAGGCTCTCCGGGAGCGGGTAGCCGTTCTTTCGAGCCACAATCAGGTGAAAAGCTGTGCAGAACTCAGAGAAAGTGAGCGCTCCGTCTCTGTCCACATCACTCAGCTCCCTGAGGAGACCAGAGGGAAAAATCGTGTCCCATAAAAATGCTCTGTATTTACAGAGCAGCGCTTGATCAAGTCTTGAAGACCCCTCAAAGCGCTTCACAGTCCAGGTTACATTCACCCAGTCACTCCAACATTCACGCTGTGGTTTTATTTGCAGCACTTTTGTATCTATGAGTATGTGGGGTTCAGCGTCTTGCCCAAGGACACTTCAGCATACGGAATGGGCAGATGCTGGAATCGAACCCCTGACCATCTGGTCGGAGGACAATTCCTCTAACCCCTCAGTCACAGCTGAGCTCTAAATATCTTTGAAATCAACAGTAATAGAATAAAATAAAAATCAATATAAAACCCAAATAATGCTGATAATCCTGAATTTCTCTGATAATCAGGGTGGACAAATACCATCGCATATGACACACGCATATATACGGAAACTACAGAAACAATAATCTATGTTCTGATTCTCACCAGATGTGGGAGAGCTCTGGTATTGGCAGCTTGGACTTGGTGAAGAAGTTCTTGGCGACAGTTCCTAAGAAATCGAAGAGATGAACAAGAGGTGACTCGTGATTATTGTGAATTGTACTGTTGTTGTGTTATTGGAGGTGGAGGTGGTGGTGGAGGTGGAGGTGGAGGTGGTGATGGGGAGTCCGTACCCAGGATAAGAGCTCCGAGGTCGGGCTGAAGACTCTTGAACTGATTGGTATAATACTCCAGCTGCTCCTCTGTGATCCTCCAGGGGTCATCACCAGGGTGGTCTGCTGCCCCCTGCTGGGCCAACCTCTCTGCTGACGAAGCCTGAGAGGGTCATACAGACATTGTTAAATAGGTGCAGTGTGTAAGATTTGGTGACATCTAGAGGTGAAGTCGCTTCAGTTGTCCTTAAAACTCAGATAGATGTTTAATATGTCCACTCTGGGCTATTGTGAAAACATGGCAGCCCCCGTAGAGAGGACCCGCTCCTCATGTAAATAGACATTAATGGGCTCATTTAAGGGTAGAAGGGGAAAAAAAGAAACATTCTGGTGATTATAAATTCATGAAAATGTCAGTATGGAATTGTTTTGTAATGTTTTTCAGAGGTGACAAAAATGAAATCTTACACACTGCACGTTTAAGCGTCACAACAGAAAATGAGGTAGATTAGAATTGTGGCCGTACCCGAGCCATGGCCGGGTGCTCCACACCGGGTTTGACCCCGTAGTTACTCGGTGAGCAGTGCTGCTCCAGTGTCGTGATTGGCCGCGATGACTGCTTGTTGTCGTAGACTGGAGCACGGGAGAGAAAACACAGCTTCGTTTCCGCAGGAAACCTGAGACTGAACGTCAACCATCTCCTGTCAGTTCCACACAAACTGTGATATGAGAGGAGATGAGCAGTACAACTCAGGCTCCCCCCCCCCCCCCCCCCCCCCCCCCCCCCACACAAAAAAAAAGTACTAAATGGAATTATTTGTGTACAGTGTAAAAAAGGTCAGGTCAATAATGTCAATCAACGACAATCACTGCGCGCAAGGGGAAACTCACTGATCTGTGGGTCGGCTCCGTTCTTGTGTTTGTTGTACGGGTAAGTTCTGTACGTCAGAGGAGAGTGAGGAGGGGATGAAGACGGAGAGCGAGGCGGAGACCAGGGTTCCTTCAGACAAAGGGACAGGGTGCTTGTTATTTGGCGTATAAATACTGTACGGTGCACATATAAATTCATCAATTCAAAGAATAATTACACACACACACACACACACAAATGGAAAAAAAATATATACATATACATATATATATATGTATGAATGGAAAAAAAAAAAATACATATCCACATATATTTCTGGAAACTCTTCCATTCATTTTCATGATACACAGTTAATAAGTTCTGTGGCGATTGACGTTCTATCCCAGGACAACGTGTGACCTGCAGATGGCGACACAGACATCATTCTATAACCATTCCCAAAGGTCACAGATCAGCGGGGAGCAGAAGACAGGACAGAAAAAGAGCCAGAGAGGAGAAACCTGTGCAAGATGCAAGTCACTTTGAAAACAGTGCTCAACCTCTGCTCATATTTGTTTTACTCCGATCGCTGAAAATACATGAATGTGGAAATACAGAGGCGGGTGCGAGACCGTGGACCTTGCGTTGTGGTGAATGCCCTAGAACGCAAGCTTGTTCCCGATGAGCCTCGACCAAGCACATTATTATTATTATTATCTATGCTCGGTGTGTCGTATCCAAAATGAAATAAAGTTTCCTGCAGGTCCGTAGTTTGCCGTCTGAGCTCCAACACGACGTTGCCTCCAGTCTTTAGAACGAGGTCTGTGCCGAGCGGCCGCGCTATAAGAGTGTTTACGTACGTGTGACTGGTCCCGCCTGTAATTCTCCTCTAATCTGTCATCAACCAGGCATTTGTGCGCGGATAATTATGGCCTGCTGGAATGTCTCCGCTCACCGCTGCATTCTTGGTCAGCGCCCTACGCATCTTAAAGGTGCAGTGTGCAAGACTAACATTCCATTTCTATTGTTATCAACTGGAGCATGAGCTAAATGATGCTGACAGAAGGCTTCCATTATGTTCTTCGACAGAATTCCAAGGGAGGGATGAGTCGAGGCACACGTGTCAAACTCGTGGCCCGGGGGCCAAACGTGGCCCGCGAGATCATTCTATGTGGCCCGTCGGAGCTTAACGTCACATGATTGTTTCTAAAAAATAAAAGTCTAAAGCAAACATTACCCATGAACTCTAGGGAATTACACATGCCACTTTTTATGTGTGGCCATACATTCAGTGTGTTTACATTTTCACATGTATGTAAATGCAGATACAATATTTGTAACTTGAATAAACAATTATGAAGACGGTTATTTTGCAATATGTTAAACAGTCATCACATTCAGTCGCACGATTAAAACCGGCCCCTTGAGAGCAGCCATGATGCGGATGTGGCCCTCGGTGACAATGAGTTAAGGGATGCGCAGCTGCAACTTCACCACTAGATGTCACTAAATCCCAGTCTCTGAGGTTTTATCACACAACGTGAAGAAAAAAGAAAAACAAAAAAAAAAAGATAGAGATGCTCTTGAACTGAGTGACCATCCGAGATGATGAGACGCGTGGCTCCATCCGTGCTCACCTTCGTGTCTGAACCGGCCTCCAGGTGTCTCAGGGCGCCTCGGTCTGCTGACGTCCATGACAGGGGACCGGGCGCAGCCCCCTGAGCGTCTGTGCAGGGGGGAGGCGCGCTGGGGTATCGCACCTCCGCCTCATTCTTCAGCCCAGTGAACCGGGGCAGAGGTAGATCTAAAGGCAAGACAACGCACTCATTCACGATGTCTCAAAAAAGCATTCATTCCGATTGTGTTTTTTTTCCCCTTTTCGTTGTCTGTCGTTAAATTAAAGGTGCAGTGTGTACGATTGGAGGTGGAGTCGCATGTTGCACCCATCACCTCACCCTCAGCCGTCTGAGCATGCAGGAGAACCTGCGGTAGACTTAAAACTTGAAAAGATGTTTAGTGCACTAGTCCACTCATGGAGTATGTCAATATACATTACTGGGCTCATTTAAAGGTGCAGGGTGTAAGATTTTGGTCCATTTTTTGTCACTTCGATCTATAGAAGTCATTACAACACTTGCATTTAGAGACATTTTTACAAATGTATAATCATCCCATTGTATGACTTGCTTTTTACATAACCCTCAAATGAGCCCTTTACTGTGTATTTACACCTGGGGCGGATCCACCCTACGGGGGCCGCCATGTTTTTACAGTGGCCCAGAGTGAAGTGGACCACAGGCTCTCCTTCATGCTCAGAAGGGCGAGGGTGAGGTGATGGATACAACATGCAACTTCACCTCTAGAGGTCACCAAATCGTACACACTGCACCTTTAAGTGTCAGTGGAGGACATGTGCTCTAATTCCAGTCGTGTCAGAGATGTCCCCCACTCCTGCGACTACTACTATTACACACACACACGTCCTGCGCTCTTCTTATGAACCCATCAGAATCGTCATGCGTTTTGTAGGACTCAGACTTGTGACTCATTTCACGCTCTCGTAATAAGGACAAACCCACTTAGCCCTTTCCACGCAACTCCCCTCTCATCCAGATTAGGCCAAATCCTGCCATGTTAAGATAATCTCCTGATCCCCTTTTGCTCTGATAAGACGCCTCCACCCTGAGCGGTGGCGGTGGCGGCGGCGGCAGCAGCGGCGGCGGCGACGGCGGTGGCGGCGGCGGCGGACTTACTGGTGGCCGTTACGCTCTCCAGGCGAATGGGCAGACCGGACTGGGCGGCTGCGAGCAGCTTGAGGGCCACGTAGAACTGAGGCGTGCCGAAGTAACCGAGTCGCTTGGCGCCGCACACCTCGGTCACCTGGAACAGACGGAGAGTTTGGGTCTGACTTCAATTCGGACGCCAGGTCGGCTGGAAGGAAAACGCGTGACTGATCCGAGACCGAAACCGAAGCTCGGTACCAGACTTTAACCTCGGAAGTTGACCATTTTAACAGGGGAGTCTATAAGGATTTGCTCCCTTTTGGACTCAGCCCCCAGTGGTCACCCTATGAACTGGAAGTCCTTCCCCCCCTCCCCTTCCTATTGTGCCTCATCTGTCTGCATTGGAGGTTGCCCCACGGTCCAATTACTTATTTTTTGGGGGAGTAAAGCAGATTATGATTATATAGGTCAATTGAAAAAATAAATCCCCCCCCCCCCCCCCCCCCCCCGCCCAAAATATGATTGAAAGCAAATTCAGATCTGGGAAACACGTTTGTGGTGCTGGTGTGAACAGACCCTCCTCTGTGAACACAGGTTCATCCGCCTCTTCAGTACAACACTGAAACAGAGGGCACACTGAACCAACACATTCCCTTTTGTCATCATGAAAGGAATTCACATCTGAATTATTAATCGCATCTGGTAAAGCAACACATGTTCCCCTCAGACAGCCACCAGGATTACTAACAAGCTATTGGGTCACACAGGAGTGGATTTGAGGATTTGTTGCCCCAGATCAGGTGAATAAGACAAACATTCATACTGTGCGTCGAGTTGCCTGGTTCAATGTGTCGTCGATTTGTTGTTGTTTTTTCTGATCCCATTTTTTTATTTGTATTTTTTACAGTTTCCTACCTCATCACGTCACCGATTCACGATTGCACATTCGGATCGAACTTAATATTCATGCACAGTGTTAAATGACTCTTTTATCATGTTGACCTTGGGTTCCATTTCACCGTCAGATTCCATGTTTACACTCGTATTTGATAAAAAAAAACAAAAAACAGTATTGATGCCTCTGAGTTTGTGCCTCGCACCTTATTGTTTGATTATTTGGTATTATATTATCTTGCATACCAGTCATACTGTCTTCTTACAAGACCCGATCTCCATCGTAAGCCATATATACGACATATATCTGATATGTAGCCATGGCAACATGCATGATGAGATCCACGTTGCTTTTTCGGCCCACACACCTGCGTACGTGTAAGTGTCGCTGTTACGGACAGGCAGCGTAGCTGTTGACAACAAAAGTTAGCCATCTCGAGATTCTTCAACTGTTTGCTGCCCTCTAGTGTTCGGTCTCACCGCTAAAGGCCACTGCCATAGCTCCCATCTCGTTTTCTCTCTTTTCATAATCACACAGTTCTCGGTCAATCCACCGCATTCACACCAAGTGTTCAAAAGCACTCGTTACCCTAAACCCCCCCAAAAATTCCAGTGGACCAAAGGCAAATGCAACAAAAACTGCTGATTCAGCCAAAGACAATGGTCTGTGTTTCGAAGAGTTGAAACAGATGAACAAATAATAAAAGTGTGCAAAGACAAAGTAAGAAATTAAGTAATAAAGCCAGATCTGTATATTGTAGAATTGCACAATATAGGTAAAAAAAAAAAAAGCTGATGTAAGAATGACTAAATAAATCTATATGCGTGTGGATACAAAAGCTCGCTGATCATCATTTCTTGTCAAACCCTTGGTGTGAGAGGAATCAATATAGTACATGTCTTTCAAATTGGGTGAAATCATTTTGTTACATGTATAGAAATGAAATAGGCTCCGCCCACAAATGTTAATCCCCATCACTGCAGCTTCTCGGTAAAGGCAATTCTCCAAAGGTCCTGACACACACGGAGCTTAACACTGTGATCTTTGTATTTATGCTTAAACACATGGAGGATTGTTTTAGTTTCACTGTGTGACAGATGGCATACACACTCTCTCTCTCTCTCTCTCACACACTCACACACACACACTCATCATGTGGCAACAACAGATTAACACCGACACTGACCATCTGACACTAACAAGTGTTTCCATAAACACACAAGATCCAAAGGCCAAGTCACATGAACACACACCACTGAGTTCCTCTGTCACT
>JAFBJT010108498.1:0-15577 GCA_016785325.1 Chascanopsetta lugubris
CTTCATTCATGCCCACAGGGACAGAGTAAGATAAACAATTACCGATGATGATGATGCTCCTCCTCTTCCTACAACTACAACTAATGATAATAACAATAAGCATGTGACGTATGTACATACATGTATGCACATCCATAAGTCCTGTATATGAATACCAATGGAATGTGTGCAACATGCGCCATCTTGTGGAATAAAGATAAACTGCACCAGATGATGAGTTGACTGCAAAAATATATATTTTACAATCTCCTGTAAGTGTAATCAGTAGCTTTGCCGCTAGATGCCACTGAATCCCACTCCACAAGAATGTATTTCCAGGCCTCATGTCAGAAACGGAATGTTTATGAGTGTGTAATTACCGGAATAATTGTTTCAATTCCCCTAAATGAGCTCTTTATATTTTCATCAGGGGCCGTTCCTGTTTACGGAGGCCGCCATGTTGCAGCACCATGTTTTTACAGTAGCCCGGAATGGACAAACTAAAGTCCTTCAGCTTCCTGCTTGAGGGGAGTGTGGGGTGAAGGTACTCAGTTGCAATACGCACCTCCACCGCCAGGTGTCTTTGATATAGACACAGTTTCTACACACTAAACCTTGCGTGTGTTTGCATTGACTGCTTGGTGTGACGTCATCTCTGTTCCCGGGTGGGACGTCCCATTCCCGGACATGTGACCTCCCACTGTTACAAAATCCTCTACATTCCAGAATCCCCGCCCTTTTTAATTGCCCGCCTCATTTTAAGTCAAGATCAACCAATAGAAGGAGCGCTTGGTGATTGACAGGTTGTCACGTCCAATCAGCGTTCGCTCCCTGAACTGACGAATCCTTCCGCTCAGATGGGTTCAGTCTGACCGCCGTGCGGGAGCGAGGACCCGCCAACGTCTTCCACGGGACACCGGGACACCGGGACTCCGAGCAAACCGGCGGGAGGACACCATCAACTGGCGGCGGGTCGCTGAAGTCCACGAACCGATCCCACTACACGGACTCAACCCTCCGGACGTTTGAATGGAGGCGGAAGGCTTCGTGTCCCGGGGAGGCTCCGTGGAAACACCGGGCGTCGATAGCCGCGTCGCAGGCGCAGCAGCCGGGGCAGAGTTCCGATGGCTGGGCGGCCGGCTCCTGAACACGACGGGGAGTTTTATCGGCTCTTTCTCGCCGATGATGCCCGGGGGAAAGGACTTTGTCCCGGTGGTGCATCGAGCAACGCCGGCGGAGAGCTCGACCTCCGTGGAGCCAGAAATAGACTATGAAGGGCTGCCTCAGGGAGCCGCCACCAGCACCCACATGCTGGCAGGATCCGTGGCTGGAATCATGGAGCACTGCCTCATGTACCCCATCGACTGTGTCAAGGTACCGGCGAACACAAACACACCACTCCGCTAGTTACACAACACTGTATCGGCCCAGGCGGTGTCGTAGTAAACACAAGTCACTGGTTCCGTAACTCTGAACATGTAGGCCGCAGCACGAGCCTGAGCCCGGTTAGCCTGGAAGCTAACACGGGTAACCTTGCTAACAGAGGTCAGCTAGCGGCTAACGTTATCTAATTACGACACGGCGAAGGAGAGGCCGGTCACGATGAGGGTCGAATCTCGAACGAGACATTTGAACTCCTTTTAATTTCCACACCGTGTCGTTTGAATGAAACACCAGTAACACCTTGTGTTTGTCAGTGGCGTCTCCTCTCATTGAGTTAGCCCGCTAAACCCGTTAGCATCCCAGCGAAGAGCAAGTTGCTCCCGGCAGCTAGCATATACCCATTATCGGACGTGTCCTCAGCTGAGTGTTTCACTGTTTGTCACCATGAAAGCAAGTTAATAATCAAACTAAACGACTAGAACCACCCTTTGATGCCTTAGAATATATCATATATGTTACTTTTCTCACAAATTGTGGCTTTATTCGTGTTGTTCATTGTGATAGAGCCGTTAGAGGTGGATGCAGGTTAACATTTGTGCTGTGGTCAACAAACGCCGTGTTTGTCTTTGGCTTCATAGTTTTGGACAGTTTGTTCTAGTCTCAACAGTACTGGACAGAGTAAACAGAACTTCCGCTGCAATGCAGGGCTCATAAACCAGATGTAAATAAAGTGATGTATGGATTCATTCAGGTTCCGCTCAGGTTTGAACCGCCCCACATATTAAGATGTAGAAATGCACTTTTTAAAGCAGGGGTGTCAGACCTGCTCCCCAGGGGCCTGAACCGGACCACCGAGGGTCCAATCCGGCCCCTGGGACGTGCACTGTTTTAATCTGTTTTAATGTTGAGTATTTTTTGCGCTAAATCAAAGGTAAACATTTGAGTTGTTACTGTTCTTCGGCCATAATGTTGTGGTTTGACTGTGATTGGGTCATATATGGCCCCAAACTCAAATGACTGACAGCCCAACTCTAAAGAGGCAATGTTCTTTATTTTTATCCTTAAATTGGAGGAGTAGTAATTGGGATTGAGGTAGAAAGTGAGTGATTCACCAGGTAAACAGATTAACTTTATTGATCCCAGACAGTGAAGTGTTGTTGCAGTAACACAATAGACTTAAAGACAATACATACTAGGTGGAGTCTTTTTCCCCCATTGTCATTCAGAAATGTGATGTTTACGTATTAACCATAGATCTTAAAGTTAATTTAATTCAAGGTGGAGTTTGGTTGAATAGTGTGATGTTGTCTTCTTCAATACACAAGTCCAAAAACAGACTTTTCTCTGCGACTGAAACCTCAATCGAAAGGCTGTACAAAGGTTTCAGGTCCGTTAAGTCTGACCAATGACGTGAGTTGTGGGAAAACACCACGAAAGGAAACATGTGCAAAGACGGAAATGAAGAGGATGTTCTGTGAGCACAGTGTCCCAACTCTGGAGGAGGAATGTATCTCGTCTCTTTGAAACATGATTTCAACATACATGTAAACCTGTATTTCGTGTTGCTGCCTGAGAGGATTTCGAATCACGCAGAAGATCATGTGCAGAGTTGAGTGTGAGGAGATGGGAGAGTGGATGATTAACTCGGAAAGGTCGTCAGGCTCTGGATGAAGAGGCATAAACACATGTTTGAAGATATGATGAACCTCAGACCTGACATGAGGAGGCGGGGCAGTGTACATCAACATGTATGACATAACAATGTACTTTGTATAGCTACTCAACCACGTGAGGTAAATATATATATTTGCTAAAAATAACGATCTGCCCCATCAGCTTAAAGGATCCTCCATCGATACCATCGTCTGTTCTGTCGCGTAGCTTCATCGTTTCTTCATGTGCGAATAGGATTGACTCCATCGTGACTCAAACATGGCTCTGAAATGTGACCTGTAATTCTTGGCGCTAGCGTCGCTCCGTCCGTGTAAGTTACTGTGATGGAATAACGGCGCTCTGAATACACGACGGCATCAATGAATTCATCAAAATACTTGTTTTCTACGTTATTGATTGAATTTAAAGGTGCAGGTTCAAATTGTTCGACATATTTGAACATAGAAAATATTTTGCGATAGTTGATTTCCCTGGTAGCTCGTTGTGTTTATTATGCTGTAACTTAGTTACTTTTTGGGAGAAGTAACTACAACTGGTTACTTTTACAGTAACATCCCAACACTGCTCAGCAGCACCTTTCTGTTATTGTAAGTAATGCTAATCCCACGATGCTAGCGCAGCGTGTAGCTACATTCAAACAAACTGTTACTTTTATTTTGCTGAAACTCGGTGACTAAATTCGTTACTTTTTGGGAGAAGTAACTCGTCACTATTGTTGGATACATTTGAAAGTAAATGGCCCGACGCTGGTGAGTGACTCATCACGCACACGCTGAAACATACCTGAGCACACATCATGTTTAAAGAGGGAAACGGTCAACAGAAGCGATGTGGAGGGTTATGTTGAACTAAACCTGACTGTACATAGTAAAGTTAGCTGTTCTCCAGCAGCCACACACACACACACAGCATGTCCGCCAGCACAGAGGAATCCCTGGGAAGCAGGATTATCTCTGGGAGACGGCATGTGAACGTCTGCCGCTCTGTGTTTATTGTTTCCTGTTGGGAACATAACGTGCGCTATGAACCATCTTACAGCAGCGATAAGCCGGACGCGCATTATGGTACTTTAGGTTGAATGACTCTCAGTTTGAACTCTTGTAAACCTTCTCAGCTGTTCCTCTGCCCAGAAACAAAGATCTTATTCAGTACAAATACACAGTCAATGATTGGTTCTTCCCATTCATAGCATTTTTGGCAAAACAGTCACGTTTGGCTTTAGGACATGAGTCGTTATTTACAATCCTCCGACCTTTTTTTGACCTAAATGCTGATTTGTAAAATCTTGTCACCTTCAGCACACGGAGCTAAGACATGCTAACTCCACTGAAACAGGTTTTTCTCAGTAACCCTTTCTCTTTCTCTTTCTCTGTTGTTGTAATAATGCTAATACTACGATGCTAGTACAACGTGTAGCGAAATTCAACCAATAAAATGCAAATGCAAAGCTGTGGGAAGGTTTGGTTTCGGTCTCCAGCGTCTCGCGCGCGAGCTGCCAGCTCGTCTTGTCTTTCAGTCTCAGACGTTGTTTGTACTCTTTGGTTTTCAGATACTTGGTGATGCACCGCTGTAGTTCCTCGGGTTCCTGTCTCCAGTTCTGCTTTTAATGCCGCAACAAACATTAGCCCAGTGAATTTCCATAAAATATTTCAACATCTCTGTTTACCATCATCCTGGGGCAGTGACATAATCCTGCCCGTCCGACTCAGAGGTCATTTAGGTGGCTATGTTTAGCACTTTACATGAGTCTGAGTAAAGGTCAGGTGGCGCAACCTGACAGAAACGGGTTTTTCTCAGGTTTGAGGACGACTTCATGACACAAAGAAGCCGAGTGTCATAGAAGTGGAGGAAACGAGTAATTCAAGAAGAACAGTTACTTTCAGGAGCGACAAATCAGATGTGAAGCCACATTTTGAACACTCCTTTGAACCAGACAGTAAATGTGATCCATTCACCTCTAAAGTTGATCTAAGGGGATTGAACCGCTTCTTGAGCCTGCCTCAAGTGGCCATCCTGTGAACTGCACGTTTTTCCACCTCTGTATTGGCCTCATCATTCCACACTCGCGGTCGTTGCTTGGTGTTTACGTTGTTTCAGACGTGGTGGAAAGTTTTGACCTGCTCCTGAAAACAAAGCTACAAAGAAACGAGAGGAAATTCACATCAGTAAAAACCCCTTTCTCTAAATGTATTTCCGAGAGTGTTTACTTCCTGTAACTATCATCTCTCCAGGAAGAATTGTCCTTTTTGTAGAAGAACGTTAAAGTGTCTAAAATGTCTCCAACTAAAAAGTAGGAATAACATCTACAGCAAAACTAAATGAGTGTGTCATGTGGAGCTTTTCTTATCTTCATCATAAAGGACCTCAGATAAGTGCGACTGTGTCACTTTCTCAAACAACAACAAACTTACTTAAAGGTGCAGTGTGTGAGATGTGGTGACCTCTAGAGGTGACGTTTCCTGTTGTATCGTCACCTCACCCTCACTCCTCTGAACATGAGGAGAACCTGTGCTCCACTTACATGAATGGGCTCATTTGAAATATAAAAATAATACATTTAGGTTCATGAAAATGTCACTATGTGACAAAAACGACAGAAATCGTACACACTGCACCTTTAAGTGTTAGTTGTCTTAATTGGTTCATTCATGGCGTCGTCCTTCCCTCATTGGCTGAGGAGCTGGTTTAACCTGAGTGATTGGAGGCTGTCAGATTATGACTCCTTCATCCTAATTTTCAAACATCTAGTTTTGATCTGTGCTTCAGTTCCAGAACCAAGCCCAGAGTCCAAATCTGGCCTGAGATGAGGGGCGGGACCTGACCCTGTGATGAACTTAGTCGACGTGGATCCAGTTCGTCTTATTTATGCTTTGAATCCACAAATATGTTTAAAAAAATAAATGTTTTGCCTATTTCACAATATAAACATTGAATGCATCCTTTCACCAATTTTTGCAGAAATGCCTTTTTTTCCTCAAACAAATGGAAACATTCTGACAAGAATAGATTGTTCTTGATAGTTTGAAAAAATCTGATTTTAGAGACAAAGTCGTTGATTCAAGTTGTAGGGAACAAGAAGTTCTGATTTCTCAGAACTGATCCGACAGCTTTAATCTGGTGTTTGAATGAATTTAGATCAGATTCTTTTCTTTCGGCTTGAATAAAGAAAGAAGAAACGACACGAGACCACGTGGGCACATTGCACGTGAATCATCGTTTCCCAGAAGCCGTGATATCTATGAAATCCTCCAGGAGGCAGCGATGATCTGGCCCTGTAAATATTTACCCGGGGGGGCAGTTCACTTGTTGCATGTTCTGTGAAGTTTCATGGTTACACAATCACAGCCTGGGACTTTTGCATTGCTCTGTTGCTTCATCCATTCATACATTCACACGCATGTCAGCTGTTCATGCTTATCTCCAGGTGTGGCAGTTGGAGTCTGTAAATATGTCTGTGGTTTGTGGTTGAAACCAGTCGTTTCCTTCTGAGAACTGTATTAATGCATTTATAACTTCCTGGCGAACAGGAAGTACATCCAGTACTGGATTTACAGAACATGTGTCGTGTTCCGAGACTATAAAGATGGAGGCAGTGTCCATGAGGTCGGTGAACTCCTCCTACTTCCTGGTTCATTCAAAAACACACGGAGCCGTGGTTCTGCCCATGGCGTCGTCCATCAGGTGCCAGGTCGGCCCAGCTGTCAGTCAAGAGGCCACGCCCTTAATGCGCAATTTGAAACAATAAAAACAAGCGAGTAACAAAAATCTCCGTGTCGTCACGGTAAC
Organism: Chascanopsetta lugubris; assembly: GCA_016785325.1. NCBI lineage: Eukaryota > Metazoa > Chordata > Actinopteri > Pleuronectiformes > Bothidae > Chascanopsetta > Chascanopsetta lugubris. The sequence continues at coordinate 6,823 of JAFBJT010108498.1, forward strand.
GTGACTGACTGAGCAGAACTGAAGTTTGTACCAGACTTTCAACATGTTTCATTCTCCTCTGAAGTTGATCATTTTAACACGGGAGTCATGGGGATTTGCCCCCTGTCTGCCCCCAGTGGTCGCCTTATGAACTGCACCTTTTTTCACCTATTGTGCTTCATCCATCTGCAATGGAGGTTGGCCCTCGTTTATATGTTGTTACAGTGAATTGAAAGTATTTGTACTCTGATATGAAATTGTGTTATTTGTTATTTTATAATATTTTGGTCATATCAGCCCTAAAATGTGAAATGTTTAATTATATGTCCTCTTTGTTCCTCTCTCCTCAGACTCGTATGCAAAGCCTACACCCCGAACCCGGAGCGCGCTACAGGAACGTGATGGACGCCCTGCGACAGATCGTGCGGACTGAGGGGGTGTGGCGGCCGATCAGGGGCGTGAACGTGCTGGCGGTGGGGGCGGGTCCCGCCCATGCGCTCTACTTCGCCTGCTACGAAAAGATCAAGTTCTCCCTCAGTGACGCTATTCACCCTGGCGCTAACAGCCACTTTGCTAACGGTGAGAAGATGCCAAACTTCCCAATGTTTTATATTAAGAATATCCACAAATATCTGTTTTCTGTAATTACAAATAACATATAATCATAATAAGTGTCTAACATTGACATTTGAACCATTTGTGGTATCTTTAATTCAGCACCTGCACTCCCCAGTACCCTTTCCCTCCCCTACTGTTGTTGTAGCAATACTAATGCTACAGTGCTAAAACAGTGTGTCGCTAAATTCAACCAAAACACTGAACATTTAAGATTCGGACCGAAAAGATGTCAGAAACGTTCAGCGTCCCTAACTAGCTGTGCTAACGTTAGCTGCATTGCTAACGTTAGCTGTAGCTGCTGATGTGTGGGACTTGTCTTTCAGTCTCGGGCGCGACACCGTTGTAGTTCCTCGGGTTCCTGTCTCCAGTTTTGTTTTTGATGTCATAACAAACATAAGCTAATTGAACTTCCATAAAAAGTTTTCCGTGTCTCTGTTTGCCATCATCCAATCTGACTCGAGTTCATGAGACTCTGCACAGTTCCTAGCTACTTAAGTTTCCCATTTTTTAAGTAAACGTTCATCGATGTCGACACAACACCAAGGTTACCATTAAAAAAGACCAAGTTCACAGCTCGTCCTGACATGTTGGTGATGGTGGAAGAGTTTGAAAAGCGCGTCTCCTCGTGGTTGTTGATTAAAGGTCCTCATGTCTCCTGCAGGATTGGCCGGCTGCATGGCCACGGTGCTGCACGACGCCATCATGAACCCGGCCGAAGGTAAAAACCTCTTCTTTTATTTAGATGTGAACAACACAAGTACCCAAGCTCCCGCACAGGCCGGAGGTCTGCCGTTACGACACTAGGGGGAGCCACAGACCCGTGTTGTGCCACCAGGAAAGGGGCTTTGAGGGCTTTGAAGGCACTGGACCAATAGAAATGATTATCGAGACTGACTCTTTCTTTGTATTTCAAGGGTGTTCCTCTCAGGCGTCACCAGTCCAGGTCTCATTGAGAATCACCAAGTCTCGGGTTAATGATTCACTTCCTTGTAGTTTTACCGGCAGCTTCACTTCCGCTTTCACGTCCTCGTCCATTTCTGGAATTCCGCCAAGTGTCTTTGGAACACGTTTGTAATTCCCCCGTCTCTTCTTCCCCTCAGTTGTGAAACAGCGAATGCAGATGTTCAACTCTCCGTACCGCAGCGTGCTGGACTGCGTGGGCTCGCTGCTGAGGCGCGAGGGTCCCGGCGCCTTCTACCGCAGCTACACCACCCAGCTCACCATGAACGTGCCCTTCCAGGCGCTGCACTTCATGACCTACGAATACCTGCAGGAGCTCCTCAACCCCCACAGACAGTACAACCCCTCCTCCCACGTGGTGTCGGGCGCGCTGGCCGGAGCGCTGGCCGCCGCCGCCACCACCCCCCTCGACGTCTGCAAGACCCTGCTCAACACGCAGGAGGCGCAGGCCATCCACCTCATCCAGGCCGAGGCGGCCACGGCGGGCGGGGCCGTGGGGGCGGCGGCGGCGGGCGGCCGCCACATTTCGGGCCTGGGCGAGGCCTTTCGGACTGTGTACAGGATGGGGGGCGTGCCGGCGTTCTTCAAGGGCGTCCAGGCGCGCATCATCTACCAGATGCCCTCCACGGCCATCAGCTGGTCAGTGTACGAGTTCTTCAAATACATCATCACCAAGCGGCAGCACGAGCGGCGGCTGAGAGGAGACCGAGACGCAGACAAGTAAACGCCTGGGAATCGGCAACGCGGTGGTTTAGATCAGCGCGGTGGTCACGGGTGTCGTGTTTAGATCTTAATTGAGATTTTCAAAACAAAAGCCCCGGGAATAAAATCAAAAAAGCTTAGTTTATTTACCAAGATCAATGATACAAGAAGCAGCAGCTGAGGTCTTTAAATAGTTTAAATGTCCATCAACATGAAATTACCTTCAGGCAGGAAGTCCAGGTTCCATTCAACTTTTTAGGAATTTTTATTTTTTTTATTTTTTCCGATTTCCTCCTGAACTCGGGCAGCGGATAAAAAGTTCAAAGTGTTTATCATATGGTGGTAGAACTTGCGCTTTAATTGCACATGGTTGTGGGTTCAATTCCTGGCCTCTCCATCACCCTAAAAGTGTCTGCTAAATGAAATTGAAATGTTTGTTTGAAACCATACATTTCTTTCCATGTGCCCCCCGTTACAACCCTTGACCACAGGGGGGCGCCCAGCTCAACCGTGATGGAGAAACGTATTGATGTTAGTGAATCAGCTGCTGCAGAGTAAAACTACTCGGAATTAGGAACATTAATATAAATAATTAATACATATAAAAAAACACACAGCCTTTAAGTTAAAGAGTCTTATAGGCTCTACTGCCCCCTGTCTGCCCCCAGAACAACAACTATTTATACATTTGATCAAATATCATCAAACCTCATTTTCCATTATTTATTTAGCCCATTTCAAAGTGCTTCTGTATGAAGAAAATACTGATCAAAGGCAATGAATCCAACACATTCAACATCAAAGGAAACTCCTCAAAGATCAAAGGAAACAAGTGCTTTAAATCTTCACATCAGCAGGGTAGATCATTACTTCAGATGGCAGCCATTTTGGCTGTTCCTCATTTACATTCTGTACTTAAAAACCATAATTCTAAGATTACAGTCTCATTTTAAATCAATGTGAGATTAATTTCATACCTCAGTCCTTTATAAGATGAAAGCATATCATTGTGCACATGCAGTTTTTAAATGTTTCACTTTTGACGCACCTCACACAACATCCCAGCACTTAACATCTTCATCGTCAACTTCATCTTCATCATCAGGACAAAGAATCATAAACACACAAGCCTTCAGTCAGCCGCTGTACATCCAACGCACAACTACTACAAGAAAACCCTCAGACAAGAGATGTTTTAAAGCCATAAAACAATACAATATTATATATATATATATTATAAGGACTTAATATGGTTCAATCTAGACCAATTCAAGAACTCTAACCAGCTGTGTTTTGGAGTGAACTTGTGTTTGGAGATTTCAAGACTTTTGTAAAATGCACAGAATCCTCATGTGGAAGGAAAACCTGGAATATGACCTGGATTCAGCTCACACTGACCAGTGTGAGTGGGGGTGGGTGGGGCATAAATTATAAACAAACAAAAAAGAGTATTATAGAAGTGATTGTACGAAGATTGTGTCAACATTGGGAAACCAAAGACAAAGAGAGAGAGAGAGAGAGGAAGTGGTCGGACGACAAACGCTAACGTGACAAAGCTTGAACTGTGTGAAAGCCACGCCCGCCTGTATTTTGTGAATTGTAAATAAACTCGCTAAGGCAGCTCCTCGCAGAAGCAGGGTCTTCTCTTGGTGCTGGCTCTCCAAGCGCTGAGAGGAGTTCAGTCCGTCTGCCTCCTTCTTTTGTCTCCTCCCCTTTTCAGCAGCTCCAGAGGAACCACGGATCCACAGGAGGGAATCTGTCAACTTTTTTCAAACTTTATTTAAAGGTGCAGTGTGTGAGATGTGGTGACCTCTAGAGGTGAAGGGTCATGTTGTATCTTCACCTCACCCTCACTCTTCTGAACATGAGGAGAACCTGTGGTTCTTCAGTTGTTGTTCAAACTCTACAGATGATTAGTACGTCCACTTAACTACTGTAAAACATGGCCGCCCCCGTAGAGAGGAGCCACTCCTCATGTAAACATACATTAATGGACTCACCTCAGTTAGATGGAAAAAATAAAACGTCTACATGATTAAAAATTCATGTGAATGTCGGTACGTAATAATTTCAGAGGTGACAAAAATGGTCAAAATCTTACACACTGCACCTTTAATGTTTTCAAATTATTAAACAACTACAACATATAGAGCCTTTGTACCAACATCCACCCTCAAAGGCCCAGAGGACCGTGAGAGAAACAAAACAAAAAAAGGTGTGGCCACAGTAATACTCATGAGAGCTCGATCCATCAGCCTGTTAAGCCGGGTAAGTAACAGCGCCTTCACAGGACAGTCCGGGAACGACAAGGAACCTTCACTCTGCACTTCTCAAACCACCACGCCACCAGGACAACGGCATGCACTTCCAACAGTTGCTTGTTTGAGGGCGCTGTTGCGCAACTCAACCGTGAGCAGGAAGAAGTAAACCCGGCCCGTCGATTGGCCAAGACAGAAAACAAAGACCCATCTCCTTCAGTCGGCCTCTTCACCTTCGGGCCTTTGATTTGACTCGGGGTTCATTCCTTCCTGTTTTCTCGCTAAAGTAGGAGAGTGAGAAACGGACGTTGACATTATTCCGTGCGCTACGTCACTTCCTGTCCTTGGATCGATGGATGGAACCCAGACTCCTGGTTTTCAAAGGGACCAGAGTTGGAGCTGGACTTGGAATGGATGTTCACACCGAACCAACTCAACCATCTGTGGAAGTGGACCAAGGGCTGTGAACCTGAATGCGCCCTGACGACCAAACTGTTTTGGTCAACTCCATTAAAGGGTCCCGAGTCAAACCTGAAGCTCCACCTTCAACCCGAATCGGAGTCGTTCTACGGGTCAGACGGACAAAGTCCCCGTGAAAAGGGCGGGACCTGGATCGATCCTCGACTAAATCAGAAGAGTCCTCCAGTGACCGACGGTACAAAGTCCAAAGAACCGTCTCGTCATTTTGTCATCTCCAGTTTCCGGGCGTGGCTGACGGGTCGGTGGAGCTGTCCTCCAACCAGAAGGTCAGAGGTTCAACTCCGGCCTTCCCCACTCCCAACGCTGAAGTGTCCTTGAGCAAGACACTGAACCTCCCATTATTCCATGTTTGGGGTGAAGGTTTAAACGGTGCAGACTGTCTCTTGGTGAGTGACCTCTGTGGGGACGGACCACCGGTGGACGGACCACCGGTGGACGTCCTGGGCGGTCCGTCCCCTGAGGGACGTCCTGAGTCGTCCCATGTGTCGGTATGAGGAGCTTTGGAACCACGTGAGCGCTTTGATCCGGTCGGGACCGGAGGAGCGGGTCAGGACTCTGTTTGAGAGCAGAGCCGTTTGTGTCACTTTGAACCAGCAGGGGGCGCCAACACACCACGAATGATGATCCGAAACCAGGATCCGTTTAGGGTTCAATCACAGAGGCTCCTTCACATTAAAGGTCAGAACAAACTAATAGTTTCAATACTTTATTAGTATTATCAGATTTGAATGTTAAAAGAGACGAAGCTGATGAAGGAATCTGACTCGTGAAGGAGATGAAGAGATGAACAGGTCCTTTCATGACTTTTCTATTCTCTCTATTTCTAATAGAAGTTCCAAAATGGCTTCTTGCCTTTTCTTCATGTTTCCTCGTGTTTCCCAGCAGTGACTCACACGCGTGGGAGGCAGTTTGATGTTTGCGGGTGTGAATCCGGACTCAGTCTGGCTGGAATGAGTCGAGCTTTGTGTCGGGGAATATCTGAATTACATTTTATCAATGCATGTTTCTGTGTTCTCACACGTTACAGTCGGCAGAGCTCAGTCATGACGTCATCAGCAGCAGAAACCACTCAATAATGACCCGGGAAAATAACGGGATGGAGGAAGCTGTGGCGCAGTATTTGGCAGGAAATGGAGGCGACGTGGAGACAACGTGAGGTGAGTCAATCTTTTGTTATTTCGTCATTTCATCAGTTTGTTGTTTATGTTTGTGATGAAGATTCAAACCAGATAAACACGTGTCTGAGCTATGAAACGTGTTTCCCAGTTTATCTTGAATTTATTTTATTTTTGAATGTTTCAAACGGGTCAAATTCAAAGTTGGGGACTTGACTTGTGAATAATTTTATCTATTTCAATTAATATTTAATTATTTTGATATTACATGTATTTAGGATTATGGGAAGATATATTTCCAGAAAATAACATTAATTTGATATATTTCATGATGTCGTCATCTATCTCACGTCATCCTGTTGTACGTCATGTAATATAATGTTCTATTTTGATCATTTACTTGATTTTACAAAATGACAAATCTTTTCACTTAATCAATGTAAACATGAACACGTGTTTCTGTTGGTATGACCACGCCCCTCCTCCAAAGGAGACCTCATATTTAAAGGTGCAGTGCGCAAACCTCTGGCTAAATTGATTCATCATGATATGAATGAGGTTTTATTGAATGTTTAAGAAGCAGGATGTCAGGAGGAGACGAGAGGTTTCCACAGCTGCAGCTCAGGGACTTCACCTGCAGGTGGCACCAGACCTCACACATGGTGCCTTTAATACATGAACTGAGGTTTGACCAACAATCTGCAGGGAGAGCAACACAAAGGGCCCAATCATTTAGAAGAGTTATTATAAACGAGTCGCAGTTTAGACACCGTTTGAACGGAAGACAACAAATCCATCTTCCTCCTCTTCCTCCTCCTCTTCCTCTTCCTCTTCCTCCTCCTCCTCTTCCTCCTCTTCCTCCTCCTCTTCCTCTTCCTCCTCTTCCTCTCTGCTGAGGATTCAGTTTCAGAGCAGGCCCCATGTTTGTTGTGGTTCCCTGCGGCCTACAAGATAAAATATTGTCTCTCTCTCTCTCTCTCTCTCTCTCTCTCTCTCTCTCTCTCTCTCTCGTCAGCGGTGGCGGCCCCTCAAACGTAACTCGACCCCTCAGAGCCACAGGAAGGTCACGGCCTCGTCTGGAGGCCACGCGCTAACAGGTCTGTGCTCACCGCCACGGTCAACACCACACGTGTGTGTGTGTGTGTGTGTGTGTGTGTGTGTTGAGCTGGTAAATGTGAGAGGTGTAGATGTTGGCCCCGCCCCCTGTGTGTGGACGAGTGTGAGCCCTCCATCAGTGACGCTCCACCTGTAAACCACACAAACATCGTGGAGCTGCTCTTCATATAAAAGCTCGGCGCTGGTTTATCTTCCCTCACCCTGTCACACGCTGGATCACATGATTCATGTCTTCACATGCGCCGCATCAACGCGCCGCACCTTTAAAGAACCGCGCAACTACAACGTCCGTTTAGAAAGACAATGTTCTCCATGAATAAACAGCATTTGAGTAGTTTTACTCAGTTCTCCTTCAGGGGCAGGACATTGTTATTCAATGTGTTAAAGTTAAAAACATGGCGCCCTCTAGTGGAGAGGAGCTGCTCCTGATGTAAATATTAATATTCTAAAGAAATATTACAAAACAGTCACAAACATACATTTTCATAAGCGCTTAAATGTATTTTTGTAACCATTCCCCGTAAATGAGCCCTTTAATGTTTGTTTACATGCGGAGTGGCTCCTCTCTCCGGGGGCAGCCATGTTTTTACAGCAGTAAAAGTGGACGAACTAAACATCTTTAGAGTTTGAACAGCTGAAGTGGAGCTGAGGTTCTGCTCATGTTCAGGAGAGTGAGGCTGAGCTGATGATACAACACTTCACCTCTGGAGGTCACCACATCTCACACACTGCACCTTTAACTTTCACAGTGGCCCAGACGTTTGTGTGGCCTCTGTGTTTGTGGCTCCGCTTCATGAAACCTCACCAAAGTGACAGAAACCATCTTTGATTTCCGCTGTTTACTCTGGCCCACCCACGCCCCATTTACTAACATGGAGGATGTGGGTTTTTGACGACCACGTCCGACCACCAGGGGGCAGTGAGGGTACTTTAGCCTCTAACCGCCGCCTCCTCCATTGTTGTGTACGTTTGGAAATGTTTCTCATGAAGTTTCCAACACATATTTTCATCTGAACCGTGATGTCATCGTCTTTATCGGCCCAGGACTTAAGTGCCTTGCTCAAGAGCATCTGGACTGCTCATCTGTTTCCTGGGCCCGGCCTTTCCCAGCTGCTGCTGCTGCTGCTGCTGCTGCTGCTGCTGCTGCTGCTGCTGCTGCTGCCGGGCCTGGTGGGAATGAATGGGCCTAATGATTTTCAGTGACGGAGGATTTATGTGTGTTATGGTGGACGGAGACAGTTCAGGATAAATCTGCGTAAACACGTACGACGCCGCATCTTCCCACAAACGCGGGTTTGTGAGGCTCAGCGCGAGTCATGTGACCCGCTGCCCAAATATTTAGAGTCGCGCAGCTGATGGACGAGGCCCCGGATCCTTCCCCCACAGACCTCACACAACATACATGTGCTGTTGCATCATGCAGAGAGGATCACGTGTGACACTGAGCAGCACACACACACTTCACCTCAAAGACTACACACACACACACACACACACACACACACACACACCCTCAGAGAGGAGAGA
>JAFBJT010108499.1:0-37332 GCA_016785325.1 Chascanopsetta lugubris
GGGGGGGGGGGGGGGGGGGGGGGGGTGAGATGCTCTTTCTTTATTCAGGCCAAGTTCACTGGACTTGAAACATTCCATCATTCGTCACAACGTTGTGGTGCAGCGCAGAGTAGTTTAGGCTCCTCTTATCTCATCTGCTGCTCTCTGCTGGGTTTTCTTCCTCCTTCTCCTCGTTGTATTTGCACCACTCTCCCCTTTTCCCTCCGCTTCTGAACTCATGAATCTATATTCCCGTGTTTTTTCCTCACTGTTCCCCTCAGTCCTCGGCCCTTTATTATCTCATCCCTTCACCCATCATCCAGTGTTGTCAGTGTGAGGGACCGACCTCACTTTGAGTTTTTTCTTCCACGAACATTTGAGTCGTTATTTTAGACCGAACCTCTTCAGATTTCACTTATAAACAACAGCTCATCCAGGGATCAACTGTTTCATGAATTGTTTAAAGGTGCAGTGCGTGGGATTTCGTGAGAGGTGAAGTTGAGAGGACCCGCCCCCACATAAAGGGCTCATTGTAGGGCAATGAAAACAACAGTATGTGCATTCAGCTGTTGCATGTTGCATGAACTTTAAACCTTAAAACTCAAAAGCTGCTCAGTTTGTCCAACCTGGGCTACTGTAACAACATGGCGGTGCAACACGGCAGCATGATGTGTGATGTAAAAGTCTCATTCTAGGAATAAAAACAACACTTTGTACAGTATAGTAATAAAACACTCATTTAATATATTATACTCCATATTAAACCTTTGGAAAGGGAACCTACATTTGACATACTTTTACATGTCCTTTAAAGTGAGTACAGGTGTCATGTTTTCTAATCTATAAAAAAAATATAATATATAAAATATATGTCTAGGCCATGTTTGTTCCTTTGTGGGTAAACTGCAGCTCTGATTTGCAAGAGGGCCCGACTGAAATGCTTTTATTCTGAAACAGCCACAGTAAAAATGACGCATCCATTAGTCAGATAATCATGTTCTGTGTTCACGGCACAATATACTCTGTTGTGACGTGAATTCCACTTTCACTGACAGACCCCCACATTAAAGGCAGGGCAACAATGAGCCTCCACCACAGTCCCCTCGTACCACAGTGTTTGTCAATAACAGCCACACAGGCAGCCGCCACAATGAGCTTGTTGTCAGTGGCGCGTTCTCACTGGGAAAGGATCGTGTGGTGTAACTTTATCGCGCCTCTCGTCTTTCATGACGAGCAGCGATGAGCGCTCATGTTAAACATTCGCTGTGGGTGAGTCGACATGTGTCATTTCAGTCGCTATCTGAGGAATTTCCTTCACATATCTTCACGGAGGACAGCTCTCTCACACACCGGTCTGCCGCGGTGCTGAGTGTCATGTCTGCCTCCGTTAGACATCGCTCTCCTCTTTCCCTGAGAGGGTATTTCCTTAAACTGCAGCTGACAAACCCTCCCCAGATGAGAATGAACGGCCTCAGACACAATTACAGACAGTGAATTGTGGCATGAGCCCTTTAATCTCGAGACTTCATGGGCGCTTTCCATATCCAAAACACATGCATGTCCACACCGCAAGAGGTTACGTTTGGCCAATGCAACTTCTTACATTTCTTAATAAGCTTTGTATGTTTAGACTTCAAACATGTTAAAGGTGCAATATGCAGTATAAAAAGTTTTGAATATTTGATTTTTGAAAACATCATGTAACATTTTCTTGACCTTTAAATGTTTTTTTGTGTTTTTTTTACATGGCTTGTTTATCGAAGTCCAAACCAATTTTAAGTCATATCATAGTTTACATCAATATCAATAGTCAAACTCATGTCAACACTGTCTTAAAAAATAATGACAAAGTAAAAGATGATTAAAAAGCAAAAAAAACAAATTTCTTTGCTGTAAGTCACTTACATCTCCCTACCACATGATGGCGCTAACACAAAAAAGGTCCCCTGGCGATAAGTATTTTAAGAGTGTATTTGTGTCTAAGCTCTAATGGTTTCCCCTCTCATCTCGCTGCAGTGATGTAGAAACACACCCCGGGGAATTAGTCAGAGCGTGACATCACTGAAAAGGGTTGGAAAAAAAAAAAAAAGCTTCTGACCACACCCACAAACGCTACTGAGTGTGACAGTGTTGGTGTCACGCAACTGGAGGATTTCATTTCTCCTCCTCTTTTCTTTGGAGGCTAAACTTTGAAAAGCAAATTTAAAATAAAAGAGAAAAAAAAATGTCGAACTCCAACGGAGCCCTGGCTAATCTTCTGTTTGAAATGGCTGAGGAGATGATTTGGCCTCTGCAACATGTGATGAGACTGTGGCTGAGCCGTCCAGCCCCTTCAAAATAAATCTTCACCCTGACGGAAGTTATTTGTGTTTCGCGGAGCAGCCGCGTGGCAGCCGGGGATCTGCAGCTGCTGCCCGTTATTAAACTTGTAAATCTTTACTCTTCCTTAAAAAATCAATTACATGCCACTTACACTATGTGTCAAATGGCGTTTCAGCGCCTGCTGCCCACTGTCGACGCCGTAACTTAAGCCGCAGCTGTTGGACTTAGCCAGACATAATTCTGTCTCTGGCTGAGCGAGGGGCAGGAAGAAAAAATACGACCACAAACTTAGATTCCTCCGGTTATTTTTAGCCACTCGCTGCATCGCCGGGACCAAGGTAACCGTGTTTCCTTTCTTTAATTAGGGCACATCCCCGTGATGGTGTCACTGATGACATCACACAGCGTGACGCATTCCAGCCGCTAGTTATATCCAGTGCAATATATGAACATGGCAACCAAGGACTTTTTTTTTTTTTTTTTTTTACCGAACCCAACAAACGATCTAATGATGAATGAATGATCAAGTCGTCGATGTTACCGCCGTCCGAGCTGAGTCAGGACTTGAAGTAGCCAAAAATGTCATTAAATGCCGAAACGGAAAACTCATGACAACCACCCGTCATACCACCTTTTACCACAAGTGTGAGTCATGAGCCGAAACAGCACTCTGCCTTTCCTCTCCACCTGCTGCGGTTCACATCCATCACCGTCTCGGATGTTTACGTCACGTCCCCGAAATTTCAAAATAAAAGAAAACAGCCCCTATTTAACTCCGCATTTCTCAACCAATAGCCTTCAAGCAAGCAGTGTTGGAATCAACATACATATGTCCCTAATGCTGTGTGACATTTCAGTGTGTATCCACAAAGTCCCACACCATCATACAGAACGTGCCTCTGTGCGCCTCTTATTAGATAATCGACCAAAAGTGGAGGCTCCCTCTGTGATTCCTGACACTTTGACTGCTGTTTTCGCCGCTCCACTCTCTGACTCCGGCTGAGGCGACACATTAAGTTGTTGAAAGTAACACTGCAGCATAATTACTCAGTGTTTAAGTGCGGCTGCCTGTGTGGATGATAATGCGTGTCGTTTGAGTGAGGTGAGGCCGGCAGGCGCGGCTCTTTATGCATGAGGTGCTGCAGCGCTGTACATCAGTATACCCACACTTCACTGCTTCCTATGTGCAAAACAGCTGACACACACACACACACACACACACACACACGTCCACATACCTGACTAGATAAATAGAAGTGGAGGTTGAGAGAGTGATGAGTCTGCAGCAAGTTGAGGCAAATGTCCTTCTCTTCAGTCATGCAACATATTTCATGTTTGAAGTCACATGTTTCAAACTCCCTTTATTTGTGAAGTACATGTTGTACAAGTCGGTGCAGTTCAGGGTTCTTCTTATTTCACTGGGGAGCTGGAAATGTAACCAGTAGAAATGCTGGGTTAGGGTTAGTGTTGACTCTAACCCTAATCCCAAGACATTAAAAGCTGAAATTTACAAGCGTTTTGATAATCAAGGAATCTATTGATTAGTATTTCAATGAATTGGATGAAAAGACTAAAGCTGCGATGTTAAATGAACTGCAGTTTATTTGAAATTCCTTCTTCTAAATGCTGTTCTTTCAAAGAACTTGCAGGAGGTGTGCGTGCTGTAAAATTCTGAATATGAAGAATTGTGCATTGTTCATTCACGGCTTCATTTCCTCATCACTTTTGAACGTCATTGATCGAATAAGTTGCCAACTCTTTCTAGTGATTGAATCCCTGAAGACAATCACGTCAACTGGATTTTGACATTTTCAAAAGCAAAGGGAACGAGCAAAGTGTCAAATAGATAGTTGCATCAGTGATGATGAGAATAATAGAAATGATTTCAGGAACTGACGGCAGGATTTTGTCGGTTGGTGTTTGTAAACACAGCGGTTAAGACGCAGCATCACATACTGTAAACTGCATTAGTGAAGGACCATTACTTTAACTAGCATTAACTGCTATGGAAATGCTGATTCTTTAGCAGGCTATTCGGGCTCACCCCCAACACTTGTTCGTCTTAACTGCTGCCCATTGAGAAATCTTTAAAAACACAAGCACAGGCACAATCATCTTCTGGGAAAATCCCTCGTACTATACCTTTAAAAACAAGTTCAACTGAATACAGTTCCCAACATCAACGCAATTACATAATTTCCTGTCTAAAGAGATTGAAACGATTTCATCTGTTTTCAGATTCATGAAGCAAATTGCAGAAAAACACAGGAAGTTGGTCTTTGAATGTTGTTGATTCTCCTCGAAGTAGGTCACAGGTAAACATGGTGCATAATTTAGACCTCATCAGAGCCTCCCAGGTGAATTTACTACAGCAGGTGTGTTGATTGGTTGATTCTGGAGTGTATATATTTATATATTTCTTTGGGTTGAGGTGTACAGACCTCAGACGCCTTGCGTGGAGGAACACGCAGCTGAAGGTAGTGATGCTGTATTCAGATTAAATGACGCTCCCTGTGTAAATTCTAAATATCTGCTGATGTGGGCGATTTTGAGCGGGCCAGTCGGTGTGGCTCTCCCAGGTTGCAGATCTTCCTCTGCACTTTTTTTTTTTTTTTATTGTCCCAGCTCCAGTCACCACCCACAAATGATTTCCCATCCCTCCTCTTCCTCAAAAGTGTTGACCTTTGAGCTCACATGTGTTTGTTACAAATTCAGAGGAGCAGCTGTCGTCTGATGAACCAGGGAGAGGCCGAGAGCCGTGTGCTACAAACATCACTTTTGAATGGAAACACTCATTGTCAAGGATAAGTGATTTGAACGGTCTGAACTGAACTCGATGTCTAAGAAAGTGATGAGGAGATTTTACACCAAACTTGATCTGTAACAGTTCTGCAGCAATAACATAGTCACTTTCAGATTCGGTTTTTAAAATTCCCAGAATCATTGAAAATACTGTTTTGCTACAGATATTTTTTTTTTTTTTGATATATTTGTGTGTGTGTGTGTGTGTGTGTGTGTGTGTGTGTGTATGTGTGTGCTTTTGTACACTTTCCCTTGAAAACACCTCTGGATAGTGATGTAAACAACCATAATTGTGTTGTTCTCCAAGGATAAACATTACAACTGCAGAGGTGCAGAGGTAGAAAAGTTACAATGCAACCTATTGACCTAGTATCTATACTGTTTACTTTGGTGCTTTGCATATCCTTGTGGATGTGGATATGCAACAGCACTGTGGACATATGCAAAAACACATTCTCAGTCTTGCCGAACATGACTGACTTGAACCTGAAGTCACGTCATCTTCAACTGCTTCTCTTGTAATCTGGGGTATTTCTACCGGCACACGTGGGGCCTTCCAGGGTGTCGGTGGCAGTGCAGAGTGGGATTCGAACCATCGACCTTTGCTTCCTAAGGTGACCGCTCTCAACATTGAGCCACTGCCGCAGCCCAGACTCCTGAGGGTTAATGTGTCAGCAAAATCTCCCCATGCACCCGCCTGTCACTTTGTGCACCTTTGTGTGATTGGATGATAAACACGACATGTATAGGTGCAGCCGGGTACAAGTTATTTAACACATCTCTGCGATGACAATGGATTTATATTCACTCTGCTTCTATGGACCTTGAGAATGTCAAGTTTATCCTCATATTCATCCCCCCATCATTTTGTGGACCTTAGAAAGAGGGTCATTATCTCGAAGAAAGCCACGATTGTGCCCAGAGTATGATGTGAAACTTTGGAGGACAGTCTGTATCTTCACTGTGTGTCATGAGCCAAAGGACACACACACACACACACACACACACACACACACACACACACACACACACACACACAGCACAGACTCACACACACACAGTACAGACTCAGTGTAACATGATTATCTTATATAAAACAAATGCAACCTGGCAGAAAAGAACATGCTGCTTGAAGTTACGTTTGCATTGTCTGCTTTGTTATTGCAACAATGAAGGGAAAAGGTTGGATTGTTGTTCATGAGGAATTTACTGGCAACACACACACACACACACACACACACACACACACACACACACACGAGACTACACTGAGTGCGCTGCAGATCGTGCCTTGGGATTTGCAGTATTTTTAATTTACCGTCTCATTCTGCAGCAAACAATGGGCTCGTCACATGGATGGAAATCGTGACGTAATGTCTCGGTCCTCCTCGTCAGATTGATATGATGAATCGACTTTTAATGGCTTCTGGTTTCACACTATTGAAACCAAAAGGCAGTGTTCAAAAACTTGGCTTTTTCGAATTTCCTCAGGAACAATCGGAGAGGTGGGAAAGTGCTGGAATGTGGAGTGGACCTGCGACTCGGGCCTTCCCTTGTTAAGCTACTTGAGATATTGCTGAGCGGCGGAGTGGAGTTCATGCAGGTTCACTGCAGCACACACACACTCTGCTCTCTGGCTATAAAAGGCTCAGCGGTCCTTGTCTGCGCAGAGGAGAAAGAGCATGAGGGAGGCAGAGCAGGAGGAAAACGAGAGATTTTTGTTTGCTTGGTTGATCACAGGCCGCCTCTTGGAGTAAATGTCTCCGGGAGATTAAAAGCAAAGCCCGGCCTCACTATCGCTGGCTGGGAAGCGTCAATGGAGAATTTGGTGTCACAAAAGCTGTTTTGTTAGAGCTAAGTGCGCGAAGCTTTACACTTATTATCCACACAACACTGTTTATGTGTGGGGGTGAGTGAAGTGGGCAAGGACAGCTGACTGAAGCAATGCTAGGAACTTTCCCCCCCTCCCAAAAAAAAGCCAGTCAGTGTGTGTACAGTTTAAAGGTGCAGTGCGTAAGATGAGGTGACATCTAGTGGTGATGTGATGTATCCACCACCTCACCCTCACCCTGCCGAACATGCAGGAGAACCTATGTTGGACTTCGGTTGCCATTAAAACTCCAAAGATGTTTAGTGTGTCCACTCTGGGCTACTGTAAAAACATGGCGGGCCCCCGTAGAAAGGACCCACTTTTAATTGTAAATATACATTAGTGGGCTCATTTGAGTGTAGTGGGAAAGAATAATACATTGACTTGATTATGAAAATAGTGATTGTTTTTGTAATTTTTTCTCTCCCAATAGAAGTGACAGAAATCTCACACACTGCACCTTTAATCTACAGTTAAACCTCACCGAGGCCATTTAATGGGACTGTTGTCGGCTGACTGTATGTTCCATAATATGTTGGCATTTAATGTTATTCTATTCCAGGTCAATGCAGAAAATGTAAAGCATGTGCACACTGGCTAGTTTGAGTCTGAGTGATTGTTTACATGCATGACTGTCAATCACATCATCTGGGTGTGTTGAGAAATGAGAGATACGCACGTGTGTATATGTTTTTCAAAAGTCTGGCGACAGTCGGTCTAAGACAACAAATCCATTTTCTCTCTCATCATTTAAACAGTGACTGTTGTTTATGTGACACGTGTAAAGCTTTTGTTATTAATCCCAAACTCAATCCAATGCTTTGGTCCTGACTACAATCTGTGTTCTAATCTGCTCTATGGGTCATAATCCCTATACCTCCTCCATGTACGCTGCATAGACATTGACCAAAGTCAAAAAAGTCAAATGCAAGTGATGCGTTTTTCTGTCATTTGAAATAGTTTTATCACAATAATATAAATTGTTCTGGTGAATTTGGTTTTTATCTTTATCCTTTGGTTTAAAAGCGGGATAAAAAGTCATGCTATGTGTTGAGAGAGAAAGTGAATATGCAGCAAAAAAAAAAAAAAAAAAATACATTTGTAAGAATTGCCTGGAAAACTTGCACAGACACTTCTTGTAACAAATAAATCCCTCTGATTTTGGTAATCCCTGCCCGTGCCTCCGACGCCGTCAACTTGTTGACATTTATAGTCGGGATAGATATTACGATTTAGAAACATCCAAGACAAAGACTCATTGTGACTGTGGTGATCTTCTGACTTTTCCACTCGCATCTCATGGTGGTTCTGGAAACAGATTGCCGTGAAATGCGATCCACGCATCCACGTCCCCCTCGGCATAAACACTGACGACTTTGATGATCTTCTGAATTTTCCTCTCGTGCCGTCATCGGGTCTTTAAAGCCCTGCAGAGCTGCATTGGCTGGCTTCAGACACTTCAGCCTTATATTCCGACGCAAACGTCTTTATTTAACCCATTAATATTTCAGCCCTGCCACACACACACACACACACACACACACACTCTGTTTGACCCAGCAGCTCATCTGCACGTTGCCCTTGGAAACAGCTTTGTTTACTGTGTGGTGTGGTGGGACGGAGGCTGGTATTTTGACTCGATGTGGAAGAAGGGGAGTGAGTGCATGACTGGAAACAGTCTCAGAGGTTGATAACCGGAGGTGTTGGTGTGATAAGAAGATGTGAGCTGGTCGGCCTTGTTTGCACCCTCTGGAAATCCTCTGCTCCTCTTGATGTGGAGCAGATGTTGGGTGTTGTGTTTACACAGCCGCAACAGCAGCAATTATAATGTGTGTTTTATTTATCACCGTATTTCTCGTGTTCTCCCATCACTTTGGGTTTTGTTCCACCTGCTGCCACTCCATACGTGCGTCAAACTGTGTTTGACCTTGAACCTCAAAACCACATGCTTGCGCGAATCCCGAAACCACGTCTGTGTTTACATGGTTGAGCCTGAACAATACTGACCTGAAAGGTGAGGGGTGAATTTGAAAGATGCTCGCTAATCTGGTCATATGAGACTAATCTGGTCACAAACAGTTGGCCTCTTAAGTGGAGGTGTGACATTAGCACACTGATAATTACACCAGGTTAAAGTAAAGTACAATCCCTTCCTCTCTGAGCACATGGGTATTATGTTAGTGTCTCCAAGTGAAACCCAAGTGATGGTGACAGTATGTACAAATACAAGGCTTCAGAGATATTATATTAGAATTATGGCAGAGGGTCCAATCTGGCCCGTGAGGTGATATAGCAAAAGTGCTGTATTAATCAATTTTTTGTTGTTGTTGTTGTTGTTTTTTTATTTTTTATAAATGCTCAACTGTACTTTTGCTTATAGGTCTTTATGCTATGATTTTACTGGTCCGCCCCCCATGAGATCAAATCGGCCCTTTGTTTGACAGCCCTTGGCTTAAATGCTAATACTGACAATTATTTGTTTCCATTGCTATTAATGAGTCCTTCTGTTATTCGATCAGAAGCAGACCCTCACAACTGTGCTTTTACAGTTTTACAGCCCAGAATGGACACATTTAGTTTTATTGACCATTTCCTGACGATGTAACTGCCCTCCAACTGCATCACTGGATGTTACTAAATCCTACACACTGCACCTTTAATTCTAACACATTCCATCAGTGATTTGATCTTAATGAGGCCTTCTGTTATTCGATCAGAAGCAGACCCTCACAACTGTGCTTTTACAGTTTTACAGCCCAGAATGGACACATTTAGTTTTATTGACCATTTCCTGACGATGTAACTGCCCTCCAACTGCATCACTGGATGTTACTAAATCCTACACACTGCACCTTTAATTCTAACACATTCCATCAGTGATTTGATCTCTATTACACTGCCCATCCATTGTAAGCTTATTCCTCTGTGTCCTAGATCTCCATAGCTGGATAAAGAGATATGTGATATAAATGAGAGGAGGATATTGTGCCTCATACATGCATCAAATTTGAAAACAACTATTTATTCCTATTTTATTTTATTTTATTTTATTTTTATTTTTATTTTTTAAACTCAAGTACCCAGCTGCTTAGTGTTAGCTGCCCCCATTTTCACAGCTTTATGTATCGGGCTGCAACACATCATGTATCCATTCTTAATTATTTCTGCTACATGTACAAGGAAGAGATGGGATCGAATTGCTCGAGATTATAGAAGCAATGACATCACCACTGCCCAAAGTCATTTCATTACAAATAAGCCAATGCCTTCACATGAATGGCTGCTCAGTCAGTGTCGCCGTCGACCTGCTCCTCAATAACGTGACACGGACTGATGGAGAGCCGCGGTCAGTCGATCTTGCCTCTCCAGTCTGTTTCTGCCGGTTTAGTGGAAACGGACTTTGTGTCCGACCCACAGGAGGGAGTCACACCTTCAGCCCACAGACAGCCCACTCAGGACCGAAGAAAACAGCATCTGTTCCACAAATGGAAAACAACTGTTTAATATCACATCCCTCCTCCTCCCCCCTCCTCCTCCTCCTCCTCCTCTTCCTCCGTCACTGTGTGTTTGTGTGTTTCATCATGCGAGTGTGTCCCTGTGCGGCCCAGTGGTCGGCTGCGCGTCCTGCAGGACGCTGCACGTTATGCTGTTTCACTCTACATTAGCCTTTTTGCTGCAGGTGAAGCCGAGTCGAGTGAACCCTGTGATGTGCTCCGACCAAATGTGGGCCTGCATGTTCGCTTTTGTTTTCCACGTGCCCGCTCTTCCATGAGCACACCTGAGCTTTGAAGCCGCTGCGTCCACCGTGTGTGTGTGTGTGTGTGAGTGTTTGTGTGTGATAAAGGGAGAGAGAGGGGGAGGGGGGGTGTGGGGGGGGGGCGACAAATATAGCTTTGATCACACTGGAGTGTCACTAATGCCTTGCTCCATTCTGCCAGAACATCTGAGGTACCATCACAGGTGTGGGCCATAGTGAAGGGGCGAGCAGCAGAGGAGGCACTTCTCTTCACTGTCGTTTTTTAAGCTGCGCTTTGTGCTGTTGTTGTTGTTGTTGTTGCTGTTTTGATCACAAGTTGTCGTCGTTAGCCGTCGTCTGAGCGATCATGTTGAACATCCTGCTGTCCGCGCTCATCGATCCCGACAGGCGATTGAGGAGCTTCAGACGGAGTGAGCGACTTGCATCAATACTAGTATGTATCATCCCCCGGGCATGTGTAACTCCGGCGTGGCGGTGTGTGTGTGTGTGTGTTTTTCTCCCGTGTTGTGAAAAGCCTGTGATGAAATCTGCCGCTCCAGGTCGATATCTTCATCAAACATGCTTTGAAA
Source organism: Chascanopsetta lugubris (assembly GCA_016785325.1). Lineage (NCBI taxonomy): Eukaryota > Metazoa > Chordata > Actinopteri > Pleuronectiformes > Bothidae > Chascanopsetta > Chascanopsetta lugubris. Next base: position 11,300 of record JAFBJT010108499.1, read on the forward strand.
TGAGAACGCACGTCCGTGGCTGATGTACGGCGGCGGGTTTCAGAGCCGTTCATCTGTCTTGATCCTCTTCTCGGCGTGACCCGGCCCTGTTTGGAGGTCATCCTCCACTTACAAAACCCTAAGGACACGTCTGCTGCTCCTGACTGATGGTATCTTAGCCTTGTAGGATTATGTCTGGTGGGAATTAGCCCCTCGGACCACCTACACTGCCACAGGGCTGAGTATGACACACACACACACACACACAGAGGAAGTGATCATTAGAGAGGAGGGGGGCAGATGGAGGGAATGCGATTGCAGCGTTTGTTTTGGAAAGATTTGGGTGTGCCTCTCTTCATGTCCTCGCCATCACGTGTGGTGTGACAGCGGACGCTGGAAGTCTTCGGCGTCGCGCCACCTAAACCGTTTTCGTGTCGCTCCACTTTAACATCACACTTTGGTGGCAGCGAGGAGGGAGAAGGGAGAAGGAGAGAGGTAAACTGTGAAGCGAGGCAGCAGGCTGGCTGAGATTGCTGCATCCTGTGGGTGGGGTGTGGTTTTTAGGAAGTCATAGGAACTTAACTGAATGGCTTTTGTGGTTTCCTGTGAAGTGGCTTAACCCCAAACACTGCTAATTTCTCTCTCTCTCTCTCTGTCTCCCTTCAGAAAACGGCTTTGTTTATTTTAGAAACCTTGGTGGGACAAGGATTAGGTGAAAGATATGTCTATTTCTGTTTGAAGAAATTGAATATATATCAACACTATATTGGTGCTTTTTGGGAATGTATAGACACCCTATTATTCAAATTGTTTTCTTTACCTTACAACCTGTGCTTTAAGGTCAGGGGAGTAGGTTCTCTCTTTTAGAGCAGGGGTGTCAAACTCATTTTAGTCCAGGGGCCACATACGCCCCCTTTTTGATCGCAAGTGTATTTTTGTTTTAGTGCAAAAAAATATTCACATCTTTAAAAAATACATCATGAACAACCTCTATCATAAACAGTTTGCCACTACCTTTACTTTTATCGAAAAATGGCAGGTAAAGTCATTTTTTGTCAATTTTACACTGTGCCAAGTCACCTCACGTGGCGGGTTGGACCCTCTGACGGGCCGGTTGTGGCCCACGGGCCATATGTTTCACACCCCTACTATAGAGGCTGCCATTTTGCCCAGCCATGTTTCTACGGTAGCTCAGAAATAGAATTTTAAAATTGATTTTTTATTTATTAAAACAAGTAAACCTGCCATTTAAAGGTGATAAACACTGTTTTGCCGTGTTTTGCTTGTGTGTGGTGCTTCACCTCTGGTGCTGCAGAGTCAGTGGGCCTGAGACTGAATACCAATTGACCCCACCCCCTGTTTTGTTTTTTGTTTTGGGGTGGTAAGAAAGGGGGAAGGGGGGGGGGTTAAGATAATTCCAGCTGCAGTGTGCTACTTAACCAGTAGACGTCACAAAATCCTACACAATAGGTCAGCACTAGACCTAATTGAGCATGACCCATCCCTCCTCATAAACAAAGAGAAGGGGAGGAAAGAGTTGTGGTTGTTATGCAACTAACTTTTTTATTATTCTGCTCACGCTGTTTTGCCGTGGAGGACGGGGTCCTGTGCCTTTAATTCCACACTGGGGCTGTATTACATCTCAAAGAGGAGCCTCGCAGCTCCCCTCTGGTTGTATCCTCCATTTTTAATTGAATTTTCAATACCGCTAAAGCCTCATTCTGCTGCATACCAGCGCCACACTGGTCATCATCTCACGGTGAATGTGAGCGGTCAGCATCGCCACAGACAGCAGCGTCGCTTCTCCTTATTGTATCCCGGACTGTTTACTGGGCGGGATAGCAGAGGGGGGGAGACACTTTTTTCCCAACACTGAAAATTGGCATAAAATCAAAAACTACACATGGTTGTCAAATAATGGTGTGTAAACGACTGTATGTGAGTGAAAATGTGTCGTTAGAGGCGGTGGTCCGGATTAAATCGACGGTGCCCTTGTTTTCTCGGAGTGGAGCACACCTCCGCGCTCGCAGTGGTCCGCTCCGCACAGACGCGACACGGCCGTTGCTCACAGAGCCGAGAGCAGGGAGAGGTTCACGTAGCCCGCTGCCATTGCTTTGCGCCGTCCCGGTGATGCCTCATCTGCCCAACTTTCCATCCAGCGGTTAGCTTACCAAAGCGTCCGGGGGTAGTTGCTCACTTCCCACCCCCCTACCCCACCCCCCTTTCTCTCGCTGTTTTGTTGCCTGCCCCACCACAACCGGACTTTCTTCTTCCTCTCATGAGTCGGTACCCGGTCGGACTGCTAGCGCCAGGGCTGCGGAGATAAGAGAATGAACTTTGGACTTTCCGCTCGGCTCTTCGTGACATGTTTCCCGTCGTCCTGGATCAAATAAAGTAACAGCGTAGCCCGGCGTGGCGGCGGCAGCTGGGCTTAAAAAAAACCAAGAAGAAGAAATACCCGAAAATAGCGCACTCTTCTCGGGTGATTACCAGCACACGGACGGCGATAAGTTTTAACCTGCCACTGTAGAAGAGGAATAGGAGAGGAAAATGTCCTCCAAAGCTTCCAATAAGGTGGGTACCTGGGTGTTTAAAAAAAAAATTCTAGTGGCGTGGAGTCCTCTGCTACAACTCTGCCGTGGTCGTGTGAGGGTTACTCTTGAGAGGTTGCTGATATACACTACACAACTTTGCTGTAGCTGTGTTACATTGGAAGTAGTGGTGGTTGTGTTTCTGCGTGTGTGTGTGAGTGTGCTTGGCTTGAGGGCTGTTTTGAAATCCACACCTTGTAGCATAGCCTACAACCGGCCATGCTGTTCGTTACTACACCTCATTCAACGTTAAACAATAATCTAAGCAGCAGCAGCACTTACTATAACCAGTCATTGTGAAGGCACCCAGTTGTGCTAATGGAGGGTATGAGCTCAGCCACCTGTTGACATGCACAGTCCCAGTTATAATGGTTTATTATAGTACAGGCAGGAAGTCCCTCTGTGGATCTAGTAAGTATAAACCTCGACTTTCTTGTTTGTTATGACACTTTTAAATTTTTAAACTTTAATGAAGCAATGGTAACTATCTATGAAATAAGTCATATGTTTGAGGTCAACCAATCAACGACCTGGGTTGTTATCAGGGCCTATATCCGGTATGTAGCCAATTATCTACAGCCTGTGTAATGAATTTGAAATATTATGATTCATATCAGTTTTCATTGCTGTTAATTGTCACTTTCTTTGTTTTAAGTAGATGCTTTTTTATATTAAAGGTAGGAAATTCTCTTTTGGATTTAAAGCAGTATGAATTTTGACTTTGTTTTTGGTTACCCTGTCAAATGCCATCACTTTGTAATTATTTATAATGAGGTAAAAATACCAATCAAAGATAATTAGCTGTAAGTTTGGGGTCAAAATGCTAATAATTAAAGCCAATATTCAACAGTTTGCTGAATATCAACAATGTCAAAGTTTGAAAGTTTCTAAAGTTTGTCTAGAAATGTTTTGTTTAACTGTAAATGCATAACGGTCTCTGTGATCCTGCTAATAATTGCATGCACCTAGAAAGTATAAACCCTTACTTTAGTGTTGGCTGTTGTATGGAATACCACAGCATACACATACAAAAGCTTGATGTATGTATCTCTTTTGTGCAAACATCACTCATAAAAAGAAGTTAGAATTTGAGCCAGTTTGACCTCACTGCAGATGTGGACATCCCTCATGTAAAACAAATAAGTTGTAAATGCAAAGCAGTTCCAGATAATCAACTTTTGACCTCATGTACTACAGGTATAGCCCTGGCAAACCATGTCAGTCTCTATCTATATGATCATACTATACAATATGTAAATAGATATTAACTCATTTAACTTGCAATATACCTTTAAATGTTCAGTGTTTCTTAGCATATCTTGTCCCATTGATCTTGTCTCTCTCGATGTCCCTGAAGTCTATTTTAAGAAACTGCTATTTTAATATGTGCTGTTTCCACCTGCACCACTGTCTAGAAATAGCTCTTTGAAGTTCTTTTGAGCCCTTACAAATTTATAAGTCTCATGCAATACGTTTTCATAATTCTTGCAGAAGTTTTGGTGAAGTGTTGACAGACAGTAGAGGGATCTTTGCACACATGCACCACATGACGTTCATATATCTTAAAAAAAAACCTCTTCATTCATGCCAGAAAAACTACGATTAATGCAGGTCAATCTTCACATTAGACCTACACATGTTTCGCCCAGTATTTTCAGTAGTTCGGTTGGAAGAGGGCATTTATTTATTTCAGTTTGACATGTGAGGAATGTCCACTGTTTGCTCTAACAGAGGTAGTTATATTCTGGTTGGGGCGGTTGTTCCAGTCAGACGAAACTAGCTTCACTGTGTCAGCTGGTGACGTTATACTGGACTGTACAGGATGGCCTCAGTCACACCTTGCTTTACATAAAAAAGAAAAGAAAACGAACGACTGTCATTTGCTTGCTGTAGGTACTTGGCACCAAACGTTTTTCATGATCATATGTTTGATCCACTGTGCCCTCATTAGTTTCTTAATATTCTCCGTTGTCTCGGAAAAGTGAGTAAGCTTGAACATTTCTTCGCTCTGGACTAAAAATGAAACCATTAGACTGGAATGTCAATTTAGTGCGTGTGGTTCTTGGGAGTAATGCAATAAAGTTCACTGTCAAGTCCTGACAGTTGATGATGAAAGTAAAACTGGAATGTGGGAGGAGGAAAGTCACACTGGGTGATTGTTGACGAACAGAAGTGGCAGAATTGTTTGCGACTGGCTATCGCTAGCTATTTCTTGGGGAGATGATGGCTTTAGTTGTTTAATGCACATTTTGTCGAAGAATCTCTTGTCAACGTTAGTGTACAAATTGCTTAATGTCGGAGCAGAATTATGCTGCCATGGAGAATTTTCCTTCTTTCATCTTTATGATTCGTTGCCATAAAGTGTCTCATGAGTAAATGCTTCTTCTAGCGTCTGAGTGGGGGTTTGTTTTGAACACTTCACTGTACTATTGTGCCTCTCACCCACAGACTCTATGTACTGTGTGACATGATTCCCATGTGGGTGGATACAAGAGTTGAGTGGTGTTCAGTTGTTTTGTTGTGGAGACTGGTTTGCAGCTCAGTTTCAAAATTAAAGTTTTCTTATCAGCTGTCAGTGGATCTGACACAATGAATGTGTTTTATTGTTTTATATGTCTATTGTACCCAACAGAGAGAGACTACTTGGCCTGTGTCTCTTAAGAAATTCTACTGACCATTAATTATGGGTCACTGCCCGATTAACACTCCAAAGACAGTAGGGACAATACACATCCAAAGCTGCACTGAGTAAAAACACTGAGTTACCCAAACTAAAATGTCTGGCATCCAGTTTCAGCATACAATGGCATAGATAATCGGTAAAACAACTGTTAGCATGAGCACTGAGTTCAGCACTCGATATCCAAATATTTGCTCCTACCCGAACTGACATAACACAATAGTTAGTCACATCCCATTTGAAGCCGTAGTTAATGATGAACTCCAATAAAATGCTTCAGTGGTTTCTTCCAGGAATATACCATCGGTGGGTATGTTGACTTCTTGTCTCGGAGGTCAGTAATGTTATTATTTCACGATACCCTGTGCTGATGTGTCATTAGGTTACTAGGATTATTCAGTACAAATCAGCATTGACTCAATTGAAACACATTGATTTAAAAATATCTGGGCTAACGGGGAAACACTTTTTCTATCCCATGATTTGTGATTGTTCTACACAACACAATAACACTTAAAAGGATGTGGGGGTTTTTGTTTGAGAATACGGAACAGAACCTATTTATGTTAGGTGATTTATGTTCAGACTTCTAAAAGTGGTTGCATTGTGACCACACTGAACCCATGTGTAAGTGCAAATGCTTCTCCAGTCCACATACAGCAACTCCGTGGGCAGTCCCCATGTTCATCCTTTACTACCAGTCCGCACCGCCCTGGAGCACCTGTCCGTAAAAGCACAACTTTATAAGCAGAAAACAACTTTCGCTTTTTTGTTGCTGTTGTTTCTGTTTGAGTGGTGAACCGATGTGAAGATGAGCTGATGGTGTAGTCTGCTGCCAAAGCATGAATGAACCTGAAATGCATGTTAATCCCAGATAGAAAAGTTTGGGCTGTGGCATTGCATCAATGCATTTTAATGTTGGTCGTAAAAAGGGCAATGGTCATTCTCCCGGTCAGAGTCGAGCGGTATCTGGTTTCAATTTCCTGAATGACTTTTGTGCCTGTCTGAGAAACAAATAAAGCTGTCAAAGATTTTTGTTGAGTTTACAAAGATATCTCACAGTCACAGACACCTCAGGATATACAGCTATAGTTAGCAGTTAAACAGATAAGAAGTCTGGCTGTGCAGATTGACTAATATTTGATTTAAACGTGTCACACGACCAGTGAAAAAGCAAAGAAATAGTGAATTTAAACTGTCATTTCCTTTACAGCTAGACACATTTGTCACATTTAATTTATATTCATTGGATTACATTTTAATTGTACCGTTTGAATATCAGGTTTTATTGATTATTTTTTAAAGTATTTTTTAGGGGAATCAATCACTCAACAATTACCAAATATGTTGAAAATCACATTAATTCAGCGAAGAATTGACATTAACTCTTGGTCACTGTCATCAATGCTGGCCTCATTCTTTGTGTTTGGCCTTCGGCTTCTCTTGCTTTCTTTTGGGAAAACACCACAAAACAGAAGCATAATTTGGAGCATGAGCAATGCCTACAGCCCTCCGTCTTGTGTTTGGAGAGGACAGACTGGAATAAGTAGAAAATACATTCGGCTGAAGGAGGTTGTATTAATTAGAGTTGCACAGCAGGCCTCTATTTTGCTTTGATGATTACAGATCTCCATTTACATCACTGAAGGAGGGAAATGTAATTAGAGGACCAAGTGCTCTGGAGAGGAACAGAGTCCTGCTGATGTTTTTGTTCTCCATCATAGGCTCCTCATCCTTTTAGGAGAAACAGAGCTAATGTGGCGAGTGATAAACATGTAACAGCTCATATAACGTGTACGTGTAACGATATTTACAAGAAGTAAGCTGACCTTTTTAAAATGAAAACCGATTGAGCAAAAGGATGACAAAGGACCTGCTAAGTAAAAGGCCGGGGGAAAATAGGTTTGGAGATGACAGTGGCACAAGGCTTGTTACGGTATCATGAGAATGCTTTGGTAAGTTATCATGTTTGCCAGGGGATTTTTCCATCCACTAGCCATCTTGGCCAGTTTCTCAAAAAGTATACTTTGAATCCAGCTTGTGACTTGATAAATCATCAAAACCTTTGCCAGGAATCATTGTGCCATTTCTCACACATTCTAAAACTTTAAACACACGAAAAAACAATATTTTCAACTGCCAAAACAATCATTTTTGTTCATCCAAGATGGATTGGATGTAGTCCAAAATGGATGCGTTAGCACTACATTGAGTGTGTCTTCAGTCCACGGGGACATCAATTTTGGGCTGCTTTTGGATTTTCACGTTCAGATAATACAATTTGTGAGAAAGGTCTTAGTTAACCATGCTGTGTTGGCATGCAGGACCAATGATTTTACTGATTACTACTTCTCCCCAAAAGTGGTTTGGTGTGCATTGGATACTTAAATAACTATTCTTTTTACAAAATGGAAAAGGGAGTGAATGATAAATTCAGATTCTGCAGCCCAAAATTAAGAGGAAGAATGAGTCAAACAGCATGAATAAACTACTAGCATCCAGTCGGGGAAAATAATATGTGAAACACACCCATCCGTTCAGCACACAAGCCCTCACTTATTCCTTCTCACACTAACAGACAAGTCTTTGATGGTCGACCCTCGATTTCAAAGTCTTCCCGGCCCTTTAGCAGAGCAGGTGTAAGCTGTCTCTGTAGAAGATGAGAGGTCCTGCCAAATGCCCATCTTGAAGACAGCCGCCACAGGCCTGTTGGTTCAGCTGGGCTTCAGTCTTCTGGCTATGTCTTCCCTGGCTATGACCTATCTGGGTGTGAACACGAGTATAATTCATTACATTTAAAAACAATGGAACAAAGGAGATTTTAACTCACTTAACATGCACAGAATTAAGCGTTTAGTTTAATGATTATGGCGAGATGCCCAGACTCTGTACTCTTAGAGTGGAAAGTCACCCGTAAGCAAAAACTGAATTGCAACATGGCTTCTGCTATTGGCTGGGCTACTGTCCAAAACAAGAAAGAATCTAAAGAATCCCAATTTGATTTTGACCAACAGAGAGAAGAATGTAGTTGCATTGATGGATGAAAAGGTTTAGTTACTCACCGATCGAGTTTAAAAAATGATTACAGTGTCAGCTCAGTGCCTCCTGGAGTCCTTAATTTCCCTCTGCGTATTCAGGCTGATCATGGGGACCTTTGAAACACGGGGCCCTGGATCAGTTAACCTGCCTTTGTGTGAATTTGGATGAAAGTGAGCTCCATGTTTACTTCACCATCACCTCCTGTCAGACTTCAGAGATAATCATTGAGAGAAAGCAGCTGTTTGTGTTGCTTAAATACCTGGGGACTTTGAAGCTATCGAAGATATCTGACCCGCTTACCCCCCCCATCTCTGGAGGGAAATCCAGGGCAGATACTCACAGCAGGAGGCAGGTGGACAGCACAGAGAGGGAAAAGAAGGAAAACAAAAAATGCTCTCTGAGGGAGGGGGGGGGGGGGGGTGGGCGGTTATCAGAGTGGTGAAATGCAGACAGGAAGGAGAGGGAGGGGGAGATGCATCGGCTATAATCTGAGTCACATGGCACATCTTAAAAAGGCTACCTCTCGCTTTTATAATCACTGCATTATAGCCCTTGGCCATATTTCAGAGCACATTAAGGACTTTTTTTTGTTTAATTCAAACGTAACGAAAAATATGTTGGTGTAAAATGTCCTTGCCTAGAGGGGGGTCATGGGCTGGTCTGTGAAAGACTTACACAAACGATCCACCAAATTCATTATACTCGTAATGGTTTGTGTCAAGCAAGTTTCACTGATGAACACTTTCTCTGAGACCTCAACATGAACTTTTACTCCATTTCATTGAAAACAGCTTCACTAGCTTGGCTCTCATGGGTCTCTTACTGCTTTTGGATCAACATGGGTGTGGTTCTGAGCTGTTAGAATATCTCAGCAGTTATTCATCAATATTAGTCTCTCGAAAATATGGGAGACAAAAGCAGGCCCATGTGTCTTGTCGTAAACATGCTTCAGGCTTCATTTCTGATTCAGAATGTAACCTCAAGGTTTAGATGTTGGTTAGTCATCTTTGACTGTGGTTGGGCTGCATCAGTTTTCAAATGCATCCTCTTCTGGCCTCTAATCTATCTTTAAAAAAATTAACTACCCAGATGTGGTGTGGGTGCTTGAGACTAAACCAATGCTTCTGCTTGAGATGAATGGACCGGACTGTTGGTTAGACCTTTGTTCCTTTTTCAAATAACCAGCCGATCAAAGCAAGGACACTCCATGCCAGACCCTGCATCCTCTCTGTGCATGACAGCACCGGTCTCTGCAGGGATTTATCATTCCCACTACAGACATGGGGGATTTGAAATAGGGAGTTGTGTGTGTATGTGTATGTGTGTGTTAGTGAGAGAGAGAGAGAGAGAGAGAGAGAGAGAGAGAGAGAGAGAGAGAGAGCTTGAAAGGGGAGGGACGAGAGAGAATGCATGTGGCAGCCGTGGCTCAGCTGGTTAGGGAAGAGAGAAAGAGGCTGGAACAGATTCATCCCAAGGCTTGTTGTCCTACATGCCTTAACACACACACACACACACACTCTGGATGTGTGTCCATTTGCTTATCTCACTAGGAATATAGCACTGTCTTCTCTGTGGGGGAAACAGTCATCAGCCTGCATGAGACAGTGTCAGCTTTTTCTGTTGAAATGAAGCTAGGTAAACCTCTTGTGACTTGTCTGATATCTGCTCGTTTTTCAACCGCTATCACATTTACGCTCAGTCCCCATTTAAAGGTGCAATATGTCGGCATCAGTGAGATCTAGTGCTGATATTGCATGTTGCAGTTCAGTACCCTTCACGCTACTGTTCCCTTCTCCAGAGCCTGTGGTAGCCCTCAGTTATGATTAAAACTACCCATAACCCATTTTGGGTAACTTTGAAAACACGGTGGTTCACATCTGGTATTAATAAGAATATAAAAGGCTCGTCCGAGAGTAAACAGAAACAGCTATTTCTTTATTATATTACATTACATTATACACACATTAAGATATTGGTAAAATTATTATGTCTTCAGTATTTTCCAAAAGAAATAGTCACCTAAATCTCTTACACTGCTCCCTTTAATTCTATGTCTAATGTCACTGCTGAATCACCTGCAGCCATTGTATTTTCCATCATTCACTACAATCATTCTTGCCATATATAGTATGTGTGTGTGCAAGTGTTATGCAATAATCTGCTCTATAAATATCATCTATTAACATCTGCCTTTATTCATTTTTGTGTAAAGAATCTGGATGGATGGATGTGCACTCAACTTTTTTTGCACCATGATCATCACATGAGTACATATGCGGCAATGCATGACTGTCTTAGCTGCTTCAAATGATACGAGGGCCAGTGAATGATGCAAAAAGCGCTTTGATGTAATGCGTTGTTTCTATTTTGGTATCAATTCACAGTTACTGAAAACCTTCGAGGTCTTACTCTTGCTCATCAAAATTCATTGTGATTAAAATAGCACATGATTCTGGTTATATACTTTTAACATAGATACGGTGTTCAGCTGTCGGTGCCATCAAAACCACTTTACCATAAGATGCAATGTCTATGTAGTCCTAAAGAAAACAGATTGGGCTGCAGCTAGTTAGTTCTAGTCCCACAGGAAAGTCCCACAAGTAAAAAAAAAAATTTGATGGTTAGCAATTAAGTTGCCATCTTCTTGGAGTGTTAATAACATGCAGCTAGTCAATAAATAAAATAAAAAAATCTTTTTAGATTTTCTTGATTTTGACACCACTGACATAGTGCATGTATTGAAATCGGTATCTGGAGGTGGGAAACGCTGTCAGAAGACTTCATGAGCCAAGAATGTGATGATGGATGTGTTTGTGTCAAAGCCTACCGTTCCCATCCCTCTGAAAACAGTGTGCTGGTATTCACTCATTTATTGCACATACACTTCTGAATAACTACATTGTAAGCCTTCACAACAGATTTGCTGCATTTGTACTTTGAACACTGTAATTAGTTCATTAGATGCTTTAGCTTCCTCTCGAGTCGGGGTGCTTTGGAACTCTTGTTTAGTTGTCATTAGAAGTCATTTATGTTTTATCTCTCTTGTGCTCATGCATATTGTTAAAGAATGCATGAACCCCCTCCCTGTCTCTCATCTCTTGGGGGAAGGGTAATTATGTTGCCAGTTGAGTGCTGGGAAAATGGCCGCTCCAACAGTAACTCATTAATTCACTATAGATTCTGCCCCACAACATGCCTATTGTAGCACAGTCCTGAGAAGGCCTGGGAATGCCGATGAGTGGGCTTGGCCTCTTGTTTTATAGCAACATGTGAATCTGCAGATTATGAGTTTTGGTTTGGAGTTGTGTAGTCTGAAAAGCAGTTGTGTAACTTTAGAATTGAAAGCTGTAATTCCTTTTTTTTTTTTACCACCATGTCAAACAACTGCCAGCTCCAAGTTTATATTTGAACATTCAAAACTCACTCTTATCAACATAATCACGCAGAGTCTTTGGAAGAGAGTCTCTGCAGTTGTCTGCGCTGATAGTAGCTAATTTTGGCCCCTGTCCTGTAGAGACAAGCAAACATGAGCAGACTGAAAGACCTCTTATTGAATCACCCCTTTGTCTAATGTGTGTGGCTGCTTGCTCATGTGGTACAGAGTTTGGCTACTGTCAATCCAGGCGTAGTGTGATGAAAGAAAACATAGCTTAGCAATTCCAATAGTACAAATATTCTGTTTCTCAGTGATGATGAACACTAACAAATGATTTGGAGTGCTGCTTGGCTTAGTTTGACTCATTTGTTGTGATATATTAAAGAAACAAAAAACTGAAAGTGAATGGATCTTGATTACCTTGTGCCGACTCCCACTGAAACTCATCACTGATAGTGATACTTTTGCGTTATCTGATACGAAATTGCCCCAGTCCTATATTTGTATTATCGTATCTGATGGTTACATTTAGCTGCAGCCTTTCACTTTGTGCTCAATTGCCAAGGAGATAGTGGATGGGATATGGAAACTAAATTCAATGGAGATGGAGGCTGAGGCTGAAAGACCCAGAACATGAGTAGAGGAGAAGGTGTGAAGGGAAATTGTTGTCGGCCTTGTCTGCTTATCTGCACATTCCTGTGGAGTCTGTGAGTGTGATGGGTGGGGTAGGGTGAGAATACTGATAGTTGTGTCTACTGTGATTGGCTGAATCCAAAGGTTTCATAGCTGGATCTGGTTATCGTTCACAGCCTTGGCAAAAACAAAGTGCAAGTCTAATGGATGGGTGTGTGTCTGTTTTTGTACTGTCTGTTTTTATATGCAAGTGTCTCAATATAGTTCATGGACTATTTCTGTCTCTTTCTGCTTCAACAATGAATTGTATCACATATACAGTATGTGTTCTTACAGCATCCAGTGGCTCTGTGCCTCATATGCACTTCTTAAAACGAATGATTATCAATATTAAAAATATACCCGCTCTACTAAGACATTATTAATAGAACAATCATAGATTTAAACAGATATGTTTGACTGTATCTTCCAGCCTTGGAACCTTCCTCCAGCTGGAAAACCAAGAGGATCCTTCTTCCTTTGAGCCACACGTCTTAAGTCCCTTAAGCATTTCACCTTTGTGAGCCTCAATGCTCAACTCCACCCAATTGTTAAAAAAAACGTCATTTCAATCTTTGAAGTGAGAAACCCACAGCTTGAATTAAACCAATGTGAAAGATTGTGGAAAAAATGGAAAAGTCAGAATCCCTCTGCCAGAAGTAACCACTCCCCTCTGTGACCTCCACACTCTGCCTGTCTCTCTAGGCAGAGAGCAATTAGTGTGGTCAGAGCTAGAATGACTTTGCTGCTGGATAAAGCTGCATGGGAGATACCAGCCTTGCTGTATGTCTAGGTTAGTGGACGGCAGTGAACCTACTTAAATGTCTACAGTTTACAGGGTCAGTGAGCAACATATTGCAGACCCGAGGAGACAGTGTAATATATTTTTCAAAAACGTCAGTCCTTTTGATAAGGATCAGAATCCCAGATATTTTTCATTAAACGAGTAACTCAGATACATAGAATAGGTGATTAGGCTAATGGCTTTCATATCTCAATCAGGGTATTCAGTAATATGTATTTCAACATCTTCCATAACAAGACTCCAAAACATAACGGGTCTTCAGTTTACAACTTGTTCTTGTCATTTCCATTTTTCATCAAAGTTGAGAACAATACATTGAGTCATTATTGGCAATCAGTCTCCCTTTGTACAACTACTAAGAACGTGGACTACAGGGCCCCTTTCTTCTTTCTTCTTAGCTGAGGACCCGCACACCTCATTATGTGTAACTGATTGGATGAGCAGTTTCCCCCCAATATCTAACAGTCAGCTTTATTGATACACTTGTCACCTCTCTTAAACCCTAGGCAGAGTTCCACATGGGTTCATCTCTCCTGCTACTTGAGATTACTCATTCCAAACTATATTCGATGTAAAGAAGCAGCATATAAGATTTAGATGAAATGATCAAATTTTCTATTTGAAAGAAATTGAAATAATTATATGCTAATATTTGTAATACTTGTTTCATCACCTGAATTGACTAATTGTTGTTTGATTTAACCTAGAATGTGCTCTTTATGTACACATCAATAGCAGACCCTCACTACACAGGCCACCAATGTTTCACCACCATGTTTTTTTAGTGGCCTAGAATCAACACCACACCAAACATCTTTTGAGTATTAAGACAAACTAGGCTACAATCGGTTCTCTTACTGTACATGTTTAGTAAGAAAGGTGAGTGTGAGGGCTATTCCACTGCAACATACAACTCCAATAGTACGCGTCACTGAACCCTACACCTTATACCTTTCAGCAGAGTACTGTATTCTTGGTGACATGATATGTTCTCCATCCATCCATCCATCCATTCATCCATCCATGTATTTGCTTTCATGAGACAGCGCAGCCGTAGACTACAGAAGGAAGCATGGCTCAGATTAACGTTTTAATCCAAAAGCCTGGATTATAGGTTTTGTATTTTATTCCTATCCTCACTATTCTAGCAGTTACTCTCTGTCAGATAGTTTTCAGATAGAGGTGTGTATGTTTTTTTGTGTGCCCTTAATGCATATGTTTGAATGAAGAAAGGCCTGTATGGCGCAGGTTGTTGTGTTTTTTCGTTTTTTTTTTTAAACGAGCTGTGTGGTAGAGCAGAGGTTCTGTTTGAAACTAATTAACTGAAGCATATATGAGCATGCCAGCACCACGGCACATCACTCCTGACTGCGTCTCTGCATCATCGTCGTCGTCGTCGTCGTCATCTGCCTATTGGCTACTCGCCCTCGTCTGCACACCCGCGTTTGTATTCAGCCCTCTCTCCTCCCATCACAGTCATAACCTGCCCTTAACATGGCTACATCTGAACTCATCTGTTTAACACTGAGGTGACACGCTTGTTTTGCTGCATTTGTTTATGCAGGCATTTGACAGGACAGCTCAGTAAACACTGCGCTGATGGACAGAATGTAAAAGCTTACATTAGCGTCTCCCATGCATGATATGCTCGCTGTTGAGTGCCTGCCCTCCAGAAAGAGCATGTGCATGTGTGTCTAATTATGTGTTGTTTTGAGTACTGCTGCCTCACTCTTTCCTTTGGGTCCAGTACAAGGGGATATAGTTACCATGGATACAATTGCCCCAGTGATGGGTTGAGCTGCTGGTAGAGGGTGGTGACTTAAATGCTCCTCTCCTTTCCTCTCCTCTCCTCTCCCCTTGCCTCCCCTCCTTGCCTCTCCTCGCCAGCTGTTTTTGATGCGGAATTCTGACCCTGCTTCAGGATAGTGTATTTATGTAGTCACGGTTTTCCATTGTCATTACCCATTGTTGATGTTGTATATTTATTTATGTTTACAGCAGCCCCTAATAACCATGAAGAAAAAGTAGAATTGACTAGCAACGGCATTTTGACCTTGGCGTATTTTAATAGGAACACACCGAGAGAGAAAGTCTTCATAGTTCTAATCTTAAACCCAACACCCCCTGAGTGATTTCTTTGCTCTCGTAGGTTGTGTGATACAGTGAGCTCTACTTGGAGAAATGTTCAGTAGTGTGCACTGGGATTTTTGCTGCAAGCTGAAGCTATTTCCTGCAAACAGGAAGTGGAGTGTTTTCCTGTGGGTGCCGTGACTGCTCTTGCTTACATCCTGTCTCGGGCTATCAGAGAAGAGCAGGCTCACTGACCTAAAGCTTGGTCAGGATTTTTCCTCACCCTTGTCGTCATCAAGAAAGTCACTCATCCCGCTCGCCCCTTGCTCAGAATTTCTCCCCGTACCTCAGAATAGCCTGATGTGAATAATGAAGTGTTTTTGCCGAAGGGCAGAGATGTCAGTCATGACCTATTTTTCTATCTTTTTAGGGGGGTTATATTGCAGATATATCAGTTTTCCCCAAGAAGTACCTCCAAGACATAGTATTCGATGCACTCATTGCAAGAGGCATTTCTGTGGTTCCAATGAAAGGATGGAAGATGAGGGGGGTTGTACAAATGGATGCTTGGACAAGGTTTTAATTGGTGAAGCTCTTCCATCTAGTAAGGCTGGATGATGTAGAAAAAAACAATAGAAATGCTCATACAGCATTCTTCTAAGTTTAAGGACACTATTTGCAAGTGTGTGCGAGTATATCAATAAAGGACATTGTACAATAAGCGTTATGTCAATATATGTGGAACCTTTGTTATATTGCTATTGATGGCATTCATACTGTTTTATTGCCATCCAATAGTTTCAAAATTTTCTGCTCAAGACTTGACACAAGATTGTCTCAGAGTCACCTGCTGCTTCATCAATTTCCTCATCCAGCTCAGAAAAATAGTTTAATCAGAAGAGGAATAATGAGAGCTAATTACTGATTTAATTGCCTGCGCCTCCAACCCAAGTACAGTATGTGATGCAGGTCAGCATGTTTGTTGCTATTTCTGGCAGAGTGCTATTATTTCCTAAAAGTTCAGTGAAGCTCACCAGCGGATTCTTGTGCACAGATTGCTAAGATTGGAGTGTGTTTAGACACTTTGTGTAGATCCTCTGTATGTGAACCCATTTGATGAATATGCAGAGTGAGAGGTTAGTGTTGTAGACTTACATGCTTGACGTGAGCCTATTTATCATAGCTCTCTGCAGCAGGTTATTATTGTCCAGTTCAGCTCTCATTTTTCCAGTCTGTTCATCAGTATGCCCCAAAGAACTGGATTAGCTTCTGCCTTTGAAGAGCCTGAGTGAGCTGTTATCATCTGGACTGGACTGTGTGCTATGGTGGGCTGGGCAGGGCCAAGTCATGCTGGTTGTTGCTTGAACAAAAGAGGCCCTGTAGTGTTGGATCATGGCTTGCGCATGTGAGTTTCTGTGTGTGTGTGTATGCACACGCACTCGCCTGCTTGCACTAGCAAGTACGCACGTGTGTGGTTTGATGGGTGCTCTTTGTTTCCCACCCCTGGGCCTTGCTGGCCAGAGCTCAAGTCTGACTAATATGGAGGTATAAAGTACACTAGACTGCCGTCACTTTGTGCAACATCAAGCTCACCATTGTTTCACACATCTCGGTGACTTCAGAGATGAACCCATCTCTTCACTATTTGTATTTGATTTTTTTAACCTCTGAATTATGATTGGATGCAAGAAAGCCAAAATTCATGTTGAGTTGTGCCTGGTGTTATATGCACACTTCAAATGAACCGTGTATAGAATTCTGTGACATCTCGTGGTGAAGTTGCATATTACAGCTGAGTCCGCTACTGAAAAAACTTTTATCTAAATCAATCAGATAGTGTCCTTGAATAAAATACCTGAAACAATATTAATAATAATAATAATAATAATAATATTAATAATAATTCCTCTGTGTAGATTTTTCTGTCATGAAACACTGGAATCACAACATATTAGTCTCAGAAATTCACACAGGCATTCCAAATGCTCTCATTACTCTGATGTTCTCTAATAATTCCAAGCACTGGCATCATTACGTCACATGTTTCTGTGGCCAAGGAGCTTTAAACTGCTCTTTTCCCAGTTTCTTCTATGTTGCTGTCTTCTCCCCTCTCTGCTAATATCTCACACTCAATCAGTCAGTCTATTAATCATCACTTCACATCGCACAGATTAATTACTATAATAATCTCATCTGAGAGACAGATTGGAATAAATACTCCAGCAGCCGTTTTACCTGCATTTCCCACGTTAACCTTGTTTCTTACATAAGCGCTGCCGGTGTTACTCACTCTGTTTTTCTGGCAGAGCCTCTACACATGAATGTGTTTTAAAACCTGCTTTAAAATTGAGATGGAACTTCAGTTAATATCCTGCTTAAGATTTGACGGAGCTATCTCACAAACTGTCTTGGTTGCACCGTGCATCTGGGATTTGCTGTATATCTGGCACTTTACCTCTCACAAGCTTAACCTAGCTTCAGATTTCCCTGCTTTTTCATGCTAATCAGCAAACTGTCAACATGCCCTGCTACGGATCTTCCCTCCATTAGACAGAAGATGACTCTCTCTCTTTCACACAGCAAAATGTATAATACTTATACACACTGAAATCATAATTCAAAAATTCAATTTAGGTCAGACTACTAAGTCCCTTTGCCAGACCCATGACTCATACACTTGACCTATCATCCCTTACAGGAACAAGCATGTCAACTCCCCCATGGCTCATTCTCTCCTTGTGTACCGTAAGCCTTCCCACTAAGGTTTATGGTCAGTGTACGGGTGTATTATCTTTTATAGTTGTTAGAGCAGAACACGTTTTGCATTGGATTTTGAGACATTTTTATTTTCTTGACCCATTTGAGCAAGGACTTAATGGTTCAGTGGTCACCATTCATTTTTTAATGAGTAGGTAAAAAGACCCAGGGCAATAGTATTAGAGCCATAACATTAGTTAGTTCCAATGTGTCCCTCTACACAGAAGAAATGGTTAGTATGTATCATCTTCCGCATTTGATCACACAGACATCTTTCCGATATGGACCCCTGGCTATGATGTATTTCTGCGTTTCTCAGTCCAGAGGAGGGTTCTCTCCTTCATGTCTCAGAGTCTGCGTATTAGGGGCGGGGCAGCTCCCGCTTGCTTACTGCAGCACTATGCAGCGTACACACACACACACACACACACACACACACACACACACACACACACACACACACACACACACACACACACACACACACACACACACAATTGAAATCGAGGTAAGGCTAGGCTATCTTCTTTTTGTCCTAGACTGAAATTCCTTAAGTTTGACCATCCTTAGGATTTTAAATGGAAGAAAATGGCCTCACCATTTTCTCAAAGAAATGGGCCCTTTGAGCAAATTTGGTTAAAATACTGAAAACAGGTTTCACAGAAAAAAAGAAATCAATTGTGCATGGATGCTTTTGAGAAAACATGGGATATTAGGGGAAGCTGGGAGAGGACGTGTTTGCTGTGCTTGTTTTAAGGTCCAGATGTCTGATGACTAAAAATCCTTAAAGGTTATATTCATAAGGTTACTAGAAGTGATGGTAATGTGATTTGAAATGTCAAGAAAGTAGTCAGCTGGAAATGTTTTAATGTCCGACTACCCAGCGAACGGGCAGTTCCTCTGGACAACGTTGGTTGTATAAGCAGCCTCCAGCCTCGCCCCATCTACCTCCTCTCTCTGTCTATCTCCCTCTCCCCCAAGCAAACCATAGTTCAAGGACAAGGCCACCTGCCTGCCTGCCCGACTTGCCTGGTCACATGACCCCAGCGCACTGTTGTTTCTCATGGCGTTGCTCTTCTCTGTCTCCCCGGTCAGCGGGATGAATGAATGGATGAATGGATGGATGAATATATCACAAAACACTTTGGACTGGATGGATGTGTTTGGGAATGTCGGGGGGAGCCACGGTTAAATGGGTCAGGTCCCTCCACACAATAGTGGCATTTCTGTGGGAGTTGTACGAGTTGATAGGGGAAGGAGGGTTGGAGAGGGGGGGACACCCAAGCCCGCTGCGCCAATTATGGCCATAAATAACATCCACACTGGGCAGCCATGGAAATTAGGGTCAAAGGTTTAACTGAGTATTCTGGAGGTGAAGACAAACTGATTCATTGTCATGCGGTGCAGAGGAGTGAAAGGAATGGACTCGACCACAAAACTTGATTAGGAGACGGACAGTTAATGTAGCAGAGGTTAGTTTTTACTGAGTCACCTCACTGAGTCACCTGTAAACACTGACCTACCTCCTCCATCACAGTGCATTTACAGGAGCTGTAATTCCCTGTTGGTGTCATTACACTGTGGACATTACTGGGCAATTAAATAGATGATTTAAGAACCATGTTAAGGGCTCAAGCGACCGTAAACCTTAATGTGGATGTCAAGAATCATTTAGCCGGGGACTGCTGCAAATGATTATTTTCTACCTTCATTTCTTTTCCAAAATATTTCCTGTTGCTTTGTTGTCTTAAATCCAATGTCCCTATGTTTGTTTTCATATTTGATAAACATGTTAGAATTGAAGAATCTAAAACATGTTTATCTTCCTGTGTGACTCGGGCACTCTTATCTGCTGATTGTTGTCTGTCTCCACATCATATACCCTCTGCAACTCCGCAGCTTGAAGCATCTGTACATATATATTTAGGATAAGTGAAGGTGATGACAGTAATGACCAGGATCGTGGCGACTATGATGGGCGAGAGTGTTGAGGGATTAGGTGATGATTAAAGGGTGAGGAAGCCAGATTATCGCGATGATAGGGTGGACTCATGACATAGCATGTTATTTTAAAAGGCTGATGATAGAGGGCTTACCAAATGAACACCCTGCCATGTGTGTCAGTGTTTATGTCTTTTGCCCCCTTCTGCCATATTAGACTGAGCTCAGCACTCTGCTGCAGACAGCTGTACCATCAGTGCCTGCAGGCAGACACACACGGGGACAGTAGCAGTGGTGCTTCATGAGTAGGCTGCAAAATAAAGATGGGGACGAGACGGAGCAGTCTCTGGGTATAAAAAAACTACAACTGCTTTGAGACCTGTCCCTTTTTAAGTAATTGTATTATCATAATCTCATTCGCATTATTTCACATTACGTGTTTTCTAATATTAAATCCTGATTAATGGCAACATGCCATTCATATGGCATAGTCTAGCATTAACTTTGTGATATCCTACTCCAATAATAATATAATAATAATCCGCTCAGTTTCTGTTGCCGTTAGTTAGCGGTTACACAGGGTGGGAACAACACACAAGAGATGATTCAGCACTTTGGTGGATTAGGGATGTTGTTGCAATGCAACACAAATACAAGCCTACAAAAGGAATACAGTCAAGCCTTTGCGTAGATACTATGCAAAAGCATAAATCATGTTTTGGAACCAGCCAGAGCAAATCAAAGATGTTGACGTCCAATTATTTGTGGTGAGTAGTGCATAAAGTAGAAACCTACAGTATGTGATGTAACTTCATTAGAGAATGAAAATGAGCAGAAGACGCCTACCTAGCAACAGTTTAATTCAGTGTGACAGGTCAGAGGGGCCACTAAACCTTGGCCTTGCTCCCGCTCTCTCTGATGACCCAACTGGAAATAATGTAGGGGCATTCACTCAATGTTTAGAGCCTCAGTCAGCCTCTGCCAGCAGTTTACCAATGCTACTGTCATTAAAAAAAATCTGACTGTTCCAACTCCAGATATGTACATAAGCAGTGTGGTGTGATTTGCTGGCTGCCAAGATCAACTCTGAACCTGGGTTAACCTTCTCGTTGAGACCGGGGATGCTGTTCTGATCCACTGCTCATATATGTCAGAACCTCAGATGGCTGGCCGAGTGTTAGTCCAGTCATCCACTTACACGCCTATGTGTATTACATCATGCGTGAGCAGTGCGTTGTTAGACTCATCCATTTTGCTTGAAGCACACCCTGAGGCAGCTTAAAACAAAAAGGTCACCACTGCAGTCTCAAAGGTATTTTATGCCTTCTACGCCAACAAGTCTATGGCTGGGTGCCATGTCTGTAAAGTCAACATTTTGTAGCTGAGAAATTGCACTGCAAATTGAGAAATAGGATTATAGTGTCCTCAGCATCATGCCAATGTTTTAAGTGAAGCCAGATTTTGTTTTTTCATGTAAACACACGGAGTAACTGAGGAACACTAGCACTTAGATTGTGCTGAGTTTGTTCATTTAGGCGACTGTAAAAACAGTGTTGTCCAAAATCGCTGCCTCAGTTGAGAGTACCTGCTGCTGACAAAAATAAAAAGGCCATTGACTGGCAACGAAAAGACCAACCAATTCATTCAGATCCCTTTCACTATTCTTGTATGATTTTCTACCTACTCAGTTTCTGCCGTTGATCACCCCGGACCTCTAACATGTTATATGCTCATAGAGGAAAGTATTTTTTCAGAAGGTGTTTTTGAAAAATGCAAAGTACGTGACCAGCAGACAAATGCCTAACATCATGCAAAGCTGCATATTTTAATACACAGCTACAGTATTGAGGTGTAAAATGATCACCTTGCCGAATTAAAATTCTTAACTGTAGCTTGTAAAGCATTATTTCAGTTTCATGCATTTTTGTGTATGTACGTACGGACCTGATGAGCTGAGCCTTAAACTCGGACTCTTTCCCTCTTGTGTTGCAGAGTGCGGCGATGGAAGAAACAGTTATCTGGGAACAGCACACAGTGACCCTTCACAGGGTAAGTTTCTTCATCTCTCTAACACACTCTCTCCCCCATCTGTCTCTCTGGCATCCTAATCCTGTCACACCTCTTGTGTTTTCTTCATTTTTTTCCCTCTCCTGCTCTTCTCTGTCCTCTGCTCATCTGTCTGTCTTCTGTCTCTGTATCAAGTGGGCCAGCTGTAGCAGCAGGATGTGTGGTCATGAAACAATAGTCCATGAACGCAGATGGCAGGAAACAATGCTAAGGAAGACAGAAATCAGCATTCACTTCCTTACGACTTCATTTCACTTCCTTCCTGTTGGCAACATATTCTTCGTCTTAACACAACTCCAGGGAAAGAGGGGGAGGCGGGGTTTAAGGTGGCCAGCTTTATGTGCTGTGTATTATCACTTGTAACTTCGATAAGTCGTGCCTGATTAGATCAATAGCAAATCTGAAGTCGCTAAGTATGACTGACGCACATCTCTCACACAATATTACCAAAATAGTACGCCTTAATTACCCCACACCAAACTGCTAAATAAATTGTCATACTGCATGCTGGATTTCTCAATGTACTTTGCATGGAGACAGTAAACTTGACGTATTTGATGCTGTTGTGCCTTGTAGAGCACCTGTCTAGACTGGCCTGCTTGCTGTAATCTAATTAGTAGCGGCTTTATAGTGGTTGAAGGAGTGGCACAGTGTGGCCTGCGGTTCTCAGACTTACAGCTCTCCTGTGTTGTTGTGGTTGTAAGATTAGCCATTTCCATCACATGGTCTGCTCCCTCAGTGCTGCCTTTTGCTCTGGCAATAACACAGTAGTCCGCCAACCCTCTAATACAGCCTCATGGAAGATTAGCAAAATATCCTGCAAATGTAGTATGTGTTTATTGTTGTCTATAGCAAATGCCCCAGATTCTTAAAAAAATCATTCTTCTCTATGCTACATTCTACTCTATCTTTCAATGACCCTACAGAGTGTCTTTCATAACATGAATTTGTTTGCAGTAAACCCACACACATGCCTACTGCTGCTGTTGTGTGTATCTCTGTGTAGGCCCCAGGATTTGGGTTCGGCATTGCTATCTCAGGTGGCCGAGACAACCCTCATTTCCAGAGTGGAGAGACTTCCATTGTGATATCTGATGTGTTGAAAGGAGGTCCTGCAGAGGGACTTCTACAGTGAGTGCATTCCTCGTGAATTGACTATCGAATGTGTGGACCATTCTGTCAATAGTAGATGTATGATGTATTTACAAATGTATCGGTGCAGCCTGAATAACACCTAACAAATGTTAATGTCATGTTTTTTTCCCCCAGAGAAAATGATCGAGTGGTTATGGTTAATGCCGTCTCTATGGACAACGTAGAGCATGCCTACGCTGTGCAGCAACTCCGCAAGAGCGGCAAAAATGCAAAGATAGTAAGTTCCCCTGATGAGTTTGAGATTGTGCTGATGCAATAACAATCCCTCTCTTACATAATGCCTCAGCAACATGAGTGATTTTTTTCCCTTTTAATTCTAAACTCTTGTCTCTTTCCCAAGACTATCCGAAGGAAAAGGAAAGTACAGATCCCTGTTTCACGGCCAGGAGACAGGGAGACGATGTCAGAGCACGAGGAGGACAGTGATGATGACGAGGACTATGAGCACCGTAGTGGTCGCGCTGACCAAAATGCGTACGGAGGAGCGAGTGGAGGCACGGGCAGGCGCCACGAGCGCAGTGGCAGGCGGGAACACAGTCCTTCGCGGGAGAGGAGCGTCTCTCCACGCTCTGAGCGGCGATCGCAAGTCTCATCTGCTCCACCTAGGCCTGCCAAGGTCACCCTCGTCAAGTCCCGCAAAAATGAAGGTGCGCACCTCAAACAGAACTGTAACATCTAGGGATAGCATCAGTTAGAAGATTTTTGAAACTGAATTAGAAAGGACAGATTCTGAAGTTGCTTTAGAAAAGGTTTCGTGTAATAAGATTGACATGCTACATATTATTTCTTTTCAATGAGTATCTCTCTGAATGCAGAATATGGACTGCGATTGGCTAGTCACATTTTCGTGAAGGACATATCCCCCGAGAGCCTTGCTGCCAGAGATGGAAACATCCAAGAGGGAGATGTTGTGCTCAAGGTGAGAGTAAAGCCCAACACACAAGCACAGTAATTGAAACGCAAGCTGTTGTTAGTAATTGTGTAAACAGGAATGAGTGGATTGGAAGAGGAATTATCAGGTATTATTTTTACTGACAATATTCTCTAGTCCACTGGGTTAATCCGTGAGTGGCTGAACATGTCTGAAAGAGTGAGGTCACACCTCATTAGTATGCAGACTCACCAGCAGGAATACCATGCATTCCATCATTCCTCTGAATTCTTATCCACTCAGAGGAGGGAAAAACTCTCTTTCATGTTAATAGATCTAAATCCAATTGGGTGTATATAGATCTGAAAAGAGGGTGTGTTCAAGTTGAAATTTGATTTACAATTTTAAAAAATCACCACAGGAAAAATAAAGTTCTGCATTTTTATTTCATTCATTTCATTTCCTGTCGTTTGCACATTTTGGGCTTTGCTGCAAAAATCTGCATTGATGATAACTTGACTATTCAGGTCCTGTGCTGACCAGCTTCTCCTCCTCTGACAGATCAATGGCACAGTTACAGAGAACCTGTCACTGATAGATGCCAAGAAGCTGATTGAAAGGTCAAAGGGCAAGTTGAAGATGGTGGTGCAGAGAGACGAACGTGCCACGTTGCTCAACATTCCTGATCTCGATGACAGTATCCCCTCAGCAAATAATTCCGACCGAGACGGTGAGATGGAGCACGTTGCAGCACCTCGTTGTTGATGCAGATCAGATGTGATTGCTCAAGTTGTGTCGGTTTTACAAATAACAGATCTATTTTTAAACACCAAGAGGTGATCATTTAAGTCATGGAAGGAATAAAATATAAGAAGGTGTTTGCCGTTGTGAGGCTGCCCTGATTTACGACATTGATTAAACACTAACGTGTATTTCATGTAAATTACAGACATTTCAGAAATACTTTCACTGACATCAGATCATTCCAATCGATCCCTTGGGCGGGGCAGTCGATCACGGTCGCCTGACAGAACCGACTCAGCCGACCATCTCCGTCACTCACCTCGGCAGATGAGCAATGGCAGGTAAGCAAAGCGTGCGCATGCGCGCAAACAGGCGCGCAGTGACCGCAAATCTGATGGCGGAACACCTGTCAAACATGCCACAGTCATACATCCATACTCCCACCTCCCCGGCATCATATATCACGTTCACACCCACAGGTTATTCGATGCTGTGTAAGCACCTTGCACCACTAATGCATAAATCAATAGATAAAGACATGGCATGCATAAAGCATCACGCTCCCTCTGGAGCCATTGCTGAGTTCCAATAATGCTGTGCTCAAGGAGTGGGCCGAGACCGAGAGCAGGAATTGATCTATTCAGTGGTGGACCAAGGGTGTGTCCTGAAAAATATACCAGAATTCTGCAAAGCTGGGCACATTTTTAATTGAACTCTTCATGTAAGTGCTGCAATGCTTTTTGGTGGTGACAGTCTGCATGTACTCTTTTCACATGAACTGCTATTCTTCAAACTGACTTCACTGTCTTTTTTTTTTTTTTTTTTTTTTTGAACCGCCAGTTGGAGATTTCAGTAAGTCGTCTTTGTTGTTTGTTGTATAGATCCCTATAGCTGGCAAACCTAGATGGCAAAGTAGAGCTGTAGGAAGACTTAAGTGTCATAGATTCTCCCCCGTCTGTGTGGAATGTGTGCAGCACGAGTAATGTAAGAAAACGACCGTGATCTCGGTGGAATGGGAACAGATGAGTGCCTCTGTCTCACTGACATGAATCAAAGAAAACGTTCCCCTTCAGGGAAACAGACCTACAGTAGTTCTCTTGGTGGTTGCAGTAAGAAAAGACAGAGGGTACGCCGCTTGTTTCTGTAAATGGTTCTGATACTGGTGGTTGTTGAATCAGTGGCATGGATCTCATGCTGCCCTCAAGCCGCTTTTTGGATTTTATTTCATGTTTCGTCCATATAGAAAACTACTACTATTCAGAGGTCATTTCAAAGTAGTCTCTTTA